>VZRH01004994.1:2882210-2982546 GCA_013397555.1 Urocynchramus pylzowi | reverse complement strand
TGCTGCTGCTGCTGGGGTGCTGGGGGCCGCAGGAGGCGGCGGCGGCGGTGAGTGCGCGGCTCCCTCCCCGTTCTCCTCGGGCGCCGCGGTCCCTGCCGGGCGCGGCCGCGGTGAGGAGCCTTGGGGGCGGCTTGGGAGCCCCTTTGGGGCTGGGGAGGCTGAAGGTGGCGTCCCCCTGACAGGAGCTCGGTGGCTCCTTGCGCGGGCGGGGGTCGGCGAGGCCGGGCCGTGGGAGGGTCTCTGGGGTTGCCCGCTGGTGCTGGGGCTCCCGGGCCGCTCTTGCTGGGCAGAGCCCCGCGGTGCTGCCCGTCGGACCGGAGCGCTCCCCGCGGCCCGCCCGCACGTCTGGGTTCGCCGGCGGCTCCGGGGAGGGAAGGAGTGCGAGGCGGGGAAAGCCCGGCTGAGGTTAGTGTGGGCTCTGAACCTGCTGTTCCTCCAGGACAAAGGAGGAAAGATTTCCCCCCTGCCTTTCCCCCCCAAAGAGCTCCGTGAAGAGGTGTCTGAGCTCTTGCCGCTGAGCCATCACCTGCAGCCGTGAAGTAGCACTTGGATGTGGCAGGGAGATGGAGCCATGTGGACGTGGTTTGTCGGAGGACTGTGCCTCACACCGGGACTTGGTTTTCTCGAGGGTTGTATTTCTGCTTTCTTAAAACTCAAGTGGAAGTGCTAGCGGAGGTGGTAAATGTGTGCGGTGTAACAGAGAGCGCACGGGAGGCGGCCTGGAGGAGACTTCGGGTCTCTGTGTTTGGAAAAGGGATGCTGTCCCGCTTCCCTGGAGTGGCAGGGCCTTCGGACTCAGAGGTGGCAGAGGTGATCTAGCTAGGTTCAGGTTTCAGGCTATTTGACTAAGACCTCTAGCTGTTAACCAGTGGTGAAATGATCTAAAGAGGCTCCCACTTCAACCTGCATTAATTTCAGATTTTACAATCCCTGTATTTTTTTTAGCTATTTCTTTGAGTTTACTTGGAAAGGAAAAAAAAAAAAGTCCAGATTTCTGTTGTTTAGGATGCCTTTCTAGTTGAAAAGTCATAATATATTATGGTAATAGGTGCAGAGTATAATTCTGCTACTCCCCCCCTTCAATTCTGTAGTTAGTGCTGACAAAATCTTATTTGTCTTGAGCTCTCCTTTGAAGTGGGTTCCTTTACAGTGAAACTTTGTAGACCTTTCATCTGCCCTCTGAAAAAGCAAAGACCAGCCATAATATACTTCCTTCCTCTTCCACCCCTCCTTGCTGTGCCCAGGTGGGAACCCAGGTGTAAGTGATACTGGTGTGCCAGCAGTGCTCACTGATATGGAGCTGCTCGGCTCCACATTGTCTGTGGCACTGGTTCTAATGCTGTGTTCAGCAAGGCCTCAGCCCAGCCTGCCATAACCCCCACCCCAAAGAAGGACCCAGGCAGCCCCACCTACAGGATTCACTGTTTTAGCAGGTAGAGGTTGAAGATGGGGAGATTTGTGTGCATAAATGTGGCCCTTTTCTTTCTTCAGGAAAGTGTCCGAGCAGAGTTCAGTGTGTGCAGTTTCTGTGAATCTGTGGGGTGTGGGAAGGGTCTGTGGTGACCCTGTAGGCAGTGCCCTACCCTGGGAGAAATGAAGAAGGGAGCAAAACCAGTGATAGAATTTCTGGTTCTTAACACCACCTTGTGCTGCAGCCTCTCTTTTAGGATTTGCAGTGAGATAAGATTAACTGAAGACCCAAGGGCTAATTGGGGGTGGGGGAAAGAGAGAGATGCCTCTGTTCCAAACTACATAAATCCCACTGGTCTTTTGTAATATGGTTTCTCAGTACTTTAGTGTTCTGATGTTTTTGAATTTCTTGTGATAACACTAAATATTGCTGATCCTTGTTAATGGGTATCAGCAATTTATTCTACCCATTGTCAGAAAGGGTCGAGTAAATGCTGCAGCAGTATGTTTGGTGCACACAGTCTCTTCTGTGAATTTTGTTTTGGGACCCTGTGTCACGATCGTCCCCCCAAAAGGGCAAATTTGGTCAAATGACTTCAAGTCATTCTGGTGCCCTTATTCAAATAATACCTGAAATTGTTATTCAACATCATAATTCACATTTCCAGAAAAAAAAAAAAAAGTGTCTCTTCTTTGCTCCAGATCATTGTAATAGTGTGTATTGCTATGTGATCAGTTACTAAGTGGCAGAACGTAGTTAAGAGTCATCTGCCTGTGTGCCCATCCCAGGGAAGTCCCTGTGATTTATTAAAAAAATCCAAACCAACATTTCATAGTGAAGTAGGGATGGATTTCATTGTTCAGATTTTATTGCTGGGTTTTCACAATCCATAGTCTACACTTGGTGAGCAGCATATGGATCATGCTATGCACGCTTGTGCAGACTCATTGTTGATGTAGGGTGAAGTGTGTAATTGCTGATGAACAGTGTAAAAGTAACTGGGAGTTTGAAAACAGTTTTACTTTCAAATGGGAGAATGAATGAGATGGTTTCATCAATTAATGAAGCTGGAATATTTTTTAAAAGTGCTTTTTTGTATGCTTTCAACAGAGGGTATAAGGGCTTATTCCAATGGACAATGGAATATTTCCATATTCCATTTAATATTTCAATTATTGCTTAACTGCCTTGCTAGTTTTAATATAAATCTACATACATGTTTATAAGTTAATCTTTTATAAGCAGAATTTTTTTCTTCTCCTGGCAGGTTTACACTTGCACTGTGTTATAGAAAAGTGCAGGCTGTGACTGAGAAATCTGTTTAATTAAAGAACACAGATAGACTAGATTCATCAGTTGTGCTGTCTATAAAAGTCACTGGATGTTAGTGACTGACTATTGGCTTATATTGGAAAAAATTTCCCTCATAGCTAAGGCCTAGATTTTTAAAGTGTAAATAGACTTTGTCAGCCCAAAAGTTAGTAAAAATTGAGTAGTGTCTGCAATGTCTTTTTTCTTTGCCTTCCATTATAATTCCAGTTTGACTAAAAGTATAGGGTTGAAAAGAGTTGTTCAAGTATGGTAAGGCAGGCTGGCAAGATGGATATAACTTGTGTTTAAGGAAGTAATGTATTAGTTGTGGAAGTTCTCTAAGTTTAATTGATATTTTTTTTTCTTTCAGAGATTACCATATGTAAAAATACATGGTACCATGTCAGTAATTACAATCTCCATGATCCATATGGTTAATTTGATGGTCATCTCTGTTTCCACTTTGTCCCATCTATTTTATCATGGTAGTGGTGGTGGTTGTTATTATCTTCCATTTCATAACTGGCAGTGGCTCTTTCTAGTTACAAAAGCTAGGTCTGTAAAAGCAGAAAGTAGTGGAAGTTGGCTCTTAGGATTCAGAAGGTATTTAATCCTGAAATTCTGTAGATGTGTCTTGATTAGTCATGCACAAGATGGGTTTCATAACATCAAGGCTCAAGGCCTCCTGCTTGCACCTTATCATTTGTCACGTGTTTTGATTTTGAATTTTCATGGCTTTTAGTTGAAGATATATAGTAAAAGTTATATCTCAAGTTCTGTTCTAGCATGTACTAAAATGCTACCATATCCAAGGAATCCTGAATGAAGCAGAATGTAAGAACAATTTAGACCATAACATAATCTTTTACAAAATCGTGTATTTTTTTCAGTTTTTCCACATGATGGAAATAGAGTGATATTTCAGTGGAACTTGCTAGGCTTTCATTATCCTTGTCATGAATGAATAATCTATGCACTGAAGCCAATTATTAGTTACCTTTCTTAAAGTAGAAAGGGAAATTTTCCTAGGACAAAGTTAGTTCATTTATTTAATAGCAAATGTAAATTTATGTAGTGATTTTTTTTTTTCCTACTATGAATAAGCATGAATAATCTATGCACTGAAGTCAATTATTATTGACCTTTCTTAAAGTAGNCAAATGTAAATTTATGTAGTGATTTTTTTTTTCCTACTATGAATAAGCAACGATGCTTACTGTAATGCAATTAGATGTTGTTGGGTTTACAAGAACATGTGCAAACTTTTCTGTATTACAAAACTACTGAAATCATGAAGGGCATCCCAGCAAATCTAATGTGCATATTTTCAGTCTGGAGCAAAGTACGGGGAGGAATGTGTTTTGCACATGCAGTGAAGGTGCATTTTGCATTTTTACCTTTTGTTCACTGAGATTAAAAAGCTTCCCTTTTCCAATTGTATCAGCTGTGCCAACACTCCTCTGATCACCCCAGAACAAGATAGGCAGGCAATACTCAGGTGTATGTTCTAGGAATGGTGTTGCAAAATGGACTGAATGGAAAGCAGCCTCTGCCAAGAGTGAGAATACCAGACAAAATCGTTTTCAATTAAGGCGCTTCTTGCTTGTCTGTTTCATAAGGCTGTGTGGACTCAGTAACATTAAAAACCACTGGGGTGCTTTGAAGTTCCTGCTCATGCAGCGTTTGGCAATCTGGTGCTGACTGCAGACTTTAGTGCTGTAAACCATCTATTCTCAAGAGTACCTGAAATAAAACTTGTTCAAAAGATAGAGTGCTGGTGCAGTTTTAAGGATCACTAAGCAGCGTTCTCTACACTCATCTGAAAGGTTTCTAATGCAATCAAACCTTATTAAATATCATTGATACAGTGCAGTGTCTGAAAAAAAGGCAATGTGCTGAGCATCCTGAGTATGTAATTGCTAAGTGTGTGGAGGAAAAGCTTCAATCTAATGTGAAATTGTCATCAGAATAAATATAGCTGAGATGAAGAGGAAAGGGTCCTAGTTATAAAAAGAAATATATTCCTTATTTTAAAAAAATTGCTTTGCAATTGACCAAGTCTTTCTTGCAGAGCTTAAGTCTTTCTTGGACAACTTGTTGTGAGGCACTGCAAGAAGCAAAGACTGCAGGATGTGATCTTAATTTTAAGAGAGATGAATGAAGGGCAATTAGATAATTGCAAAGCTGTATTACAAGTTTTACATTGTGGCTTAAGCCTGTTAATCCTTTCCTCTCTCTTCTTCAAGAAGGCATGATGCTGAAACTAATGTATTAGTAGACATATCTTTAGTCTGCTTCAAAAAGACTGATACTGTGTGATTCCTAGTTGTGAAACCCTGCCTCTCTTTTTACATATTATGAGTAAGAGACTGGACTAAATAACCCCAAGGCTCCTTCCAGCCTGAATTATCCTAAAAGTCTAAAATTACGTGGAAGTACAGTTGTGCTCCTAGGTGTACTTTCTGTTAAGACAATTTTCATATCCACTAGTTAAAAGTTAATCATAATTCATTAAGTTAAATTGCGGATTGCAAGGTATCAGATTAAATGTTGGGTTTTTTTTTAATTTAGTTTCTACTAGTTAAAAAATCATCTCTTAAGGTGTCAGCATATAGCATTCAGAATTTTAATTTTGTCTTCCACTTTTGTGGAGGTGTCTTATGAAGTGTTTGTATATGTATTATTCTGTTTTAATGGGACAGAAGAGAAATTGTAGTGGCAATATAGACAATGTTTAGGGGTTTTGGTTTGGGATTTTTTTAACTTGAGGAATATGTGATAGGAGTTGGAAAGAATTAAAGCTGTGGATTTCAGCTCACTTGAAGGCCCTCGGTTTTTGCAGCTCTGTCGTTGGATTTCTTTGTCCCCTCCCTTTGGAGGGCAAGGGAAATAGTTTAGTCTCTCATCTGTATTTTGTTTCTTTTACCTAATCTCTACAGAGAATTAAAATGTCAGAGTTGAATTTCAATCTCTTCTGTCTCCTAGCACTGTAAAAGGCATATGTGTGCAACACGCTGCTGTTTTAGTTTAATATCTACAGAATTATTCACTTTATTGAGGTATAGCTAAACCTGCAGGACTGTCCTGCTCTAGTCTAACATGTCACCAGTGCATACTAGATGAGCTTTGCTGCTGCAGCTCTGCTGAAGTCCTGCTTTCCCTCTTTCCTCAACATAAGCCAAGGCTTATTCACTTCCCTGCCTGAACACAGGTCAGTAAGTCTTTTTGCCAGTGTCTGTATCTGTCAGGATTTTCTGCTGAAATGCATTAAACTTGTTGGAAAGTGTGTTTATTCTAGGACTGGCTTTAGCTGTTAGTGAGGTGAATCTTAATTTTAAAACACACCATTAGTTTAGAGAAAGATATTTATGCTGAACTGCTTCCTAGAGAATTTAGATGCTTTTAGAAACCAGGCTTACACAACCTTTGGTTGCTGCTGAGGTCTGTGGATGTGGCAGACACCCCTTCTCCAGAAGGAACAGTGAGCACAGAGGAAATCCTCGGTGCTGTTGATGTGGTTCACTGGTATGAAACCAGTGACTCTCATCTCCTGACATCTCTTTCTCTACTGCAGTAGTTGTGTCTGTCCTGCTGTTGTATTTGGAGACATAGTTCTGATAGATAAGATCACCTCATTGGCTCTGGTAGAAGAAATAGAGGTTTGGCAGGTCCAGTTGGTGCTGTTTGCTGCACAGACTCACCTGAGAGCCATGGCAAATATCCAGAGCTGCAGTGGAATGGCTTCATTTCAGAGTTTCAGAACCATTCTCTGGAAAGATAAAGCTTCATAGAGACTCTTCAACTCAGCTTGTTTTAGGAACTACTGCTGTAAGTGACAGAAGTCTCAATATCTTATTGCTTTTGTATAGAAAATGAAACAGAACTGTGTACGTATTCCTTTCTAGCTTATTTTTCAGTTTGACTGTCTTTTTATATGGTTACTGGGCTGGACAAAAACATAGAACTTTATTATGAAAAGTATAAAATTTTGGTTTTATCTGGCAATTGTAATGCTAAAGTGAAGTAAACTACAACATTGGTAGAGATTGAAGTAAAGAAGATGTGAAGTAAACTACAACATTTGAGAGAAATTGTACTGAGCCCTTGTAATAGTGATGACTTTTGAATTTTCAAGTCATTAGCTGGGTGTTTGGAATAATTATTTACCAATGGGTGCTGTGTTTTTTTGCTTGCCTGCAGTGTTGTAGGCTGGCAGTCTTATTTTCCCATTACCAACTCCTTCATCCTTTTCTTATAGTAGGAGTTTTCTACTTTTCTGTCTTAATCTAGAAAGACGTGACTGATGAGTCTTAATTTGTATGAAGTAGTAACTTAATTTGTATTATAGTGTAAGTAGCATGATGCAAAACTTGTGACTTGGAATCCTTGGTCTACTTAAAAGTAGTTAGGGGAAATAAGGAGTGATTATAAATACTGAACTTGCCTGTATTTCTCCAGTACTCTGCATGTGTCAAAAATCTACACTATATTCAGAATAGTTAGTTTTATTTCTATCTATTCTGATTCCTATCCACTCCAACTCCTGCATTCTGTGTGAAAATATAGCAAGCATTAGTTATTAACTACATAAAGCTGTCAAGCTTAGGCAACCATTAATTCCACAGTTATACTTGATTTTTTGTAATTCACCATGTTAGCAATGAAGGCTTGTCTTCCTTCCTTAGGAAAGTTTTTATTTCATGAGTCATAAATATATTTCTGTCTAGCACCAGTCTTTGTCTTAAATACAGCATCAGTTCTTCAAAAGCAAACCTTTCTCTTTGTGCACTTAAATGCCCCAGGAATCTGATAGAAAGGAAGAAAATGACCACCCTGAACCATGAACTGCATTCTTTCTACACCTTGAATTAAAGTAGCAATTATTAAAACCCACAATTAAATCACTTTACTTAAAGCAATGAAAACTAATGTGACTTGCAGGCAAGGCTAGACAAGCCTCCAGCTCCCAGAAATTGTGATGTCCTGACAAGAAATGCCACTGAAAACAATGTTTGGGTGAAGGAGCTTATGAACTCAATTTTAAAATCTTTTAAAAATAATCCTTTTTATGATGTAGTGGGTTTTTTTGAGTTAATTTACTTAGAACCAACCTGTCACACAGAAAGACAGCAGAAGCCATTGTTTCTGAAAGGTAATTTCTAGCTGTCATTCAGACAACAGGAATTGGCTTCATAATAGAAAATACTTGTTCTGAATTAGTTAGAACACTTTTGTATATTCAACCTTAAAGGGCAAAGCTGTTCAGAAGGAAAAGGAAGCTTCTGCACTGAGAAATCAGTTTTTATATTTGAAATCAGAATTTATATTTGACTTAGCCATCTCTTTTCATCAGTTCACTGTCGTTGGACATGAGGAAAAACTGAGACTTCTGCAAGACCATTACTTATTTAAAGACTTAAGAATTTAAAAATATTTAAAATAATAAGGAGAAAATCTAGAGAGAATGAGAAGTTAGCCTGGAAAAAAGGAGACTCAGGGGTGACCTTATCACTCTGTGCAACTCCTGAAAGGTGGCTGCAGTCAGGTGGGGGTTGGTCTCTTTCTCCAGGCAGTAGCTGACAGAACAAGAGGACACAGTCTTAAGCTGCACCAAGGGAAGTTTAGGTTAGATGTTAGAAAGAAATTCTTCACTGAAAGAGTGATTGGGCAATGGAATCATCTGCCCAGGGAGGTGGTGGCATCACCATCCCTGCATGTGTTTTAAAAACACTGGACATGGCACTCAGTGGTGTGGTTTACTTAATGATGAGGTGCTAGGTTAGGTCTTAGGTTGAACTAGATGATCCTAAAGGTCTTTTCCAACCGAGTTCATTCTGCGATTCTGTAAGTTGCAAAGCTTGAGTGTGTTTTGTTTCGGTAGTTTAATTTCCAATATTCGTTTGGTGCCTTTTTCAATAGGGAAGGTAGTGCCATGGAAGTTTTAGAAGGCTGTGCCCAGAGTCTGCCCAGACACACAGTGAAAACATCCATGCAGAAGTTGGTATTTGTCTGGGTGAAAATGTTTTTTTGTAATTTTGATTGAAGGAAGAGTATATAAATAGTTTCATTTTGTTTCTGAGCCAGAATGCCAATGGAAACCTCTTGGCAATGGAATGGATGAATACTCCTGTATCAGCTGAAAGTCTCTTTTCTGTTCTAGAATATTCCATATTCTTAAAGCAGTGGTAGTGATAAAGTGTTAAAACATCTCTGTCTATTGTATGAATTTTTGTATCCTAAGTGAACCTAGAAAACTTCTTTATGCTTGGATGAGAAAGTGCTTGTTGACAGATCTAGTCATGCTCAGGAAATGTGTATTTTCAGGACATGGGTATACTGTACCCGAAAATCAGAGTAATGAAACAGGCCTCTTTAAAGAACCTTAGATTGCTGATATGATGCAAAAGTAACTGTGGAGGAAGAGCACAGTCTGTTATAGAAATAGTAATGGAAATAGTACTACTTTTTTTTCCCTGTCTTTTTAAACAGTTGGACTAAGCAGATGCATTTAACATAATCAGCAGATAAATCTGAGATGTATTGTTCTAAATTGTAATGTAAGCTTTTCAGTAACCATTTTTGTCTTGATAGCAGAAAGAGTAAGTAAGAAAAGGGCACATGGTGGGACTCTTGGTGATGGTGCTAAGCATGGCCAGGAGCTGGACTTTGTGATTCTTGAGGGTCCCTTCCAACTCTGCTTACTCTGTGACTGAGTATGCAGATAATTTTGGTAGAAAATTACTTTTAACAACAAGAATTACCTTAAGCTTTCTGGTGGTGTTCATGAGTATAATCATCAGTTGCTAGAAGAATCAATACAGAAGGTGGAAATTTAAAGTGTAAAGTTGAATTTTCTGAAGGAAATCATTAGAAAATGATAATGAAGAGACAATGTGTAACAAACTGGCCAGAACCCTCATTCCCAATCCTCCTGTGCTGCTGGGGGGTAAGAGTGGAGAAATTCAGAGGGAAGTTAAGCCTGGGAA
Source organism: Urocynchramus pylzowi (assembly GCA_013397555.1). NCBI lineage: Eukaryota > Metazoa > Chordata > Aves > Passeriformes > Fringillidae > Urocynchramus > Urocynchramus pylzowi. Next base: position 2,972,838 of record VZRH01004994.1, on the reverse strand, counting down.
GAAGTAAGGCAGGAGCAGGGTGTTGGAAGGTCTTTTTTTTTTTTTTTTTCTCATTACCCTACACTGACTTTTGATTGGCAGTAAAATTTATTTCCCTGAGTCTGTTTTGCTTGTGATGCTTATTGCTGAATGATCTCTCCATGAGCTTGTCTTGGCCCAGGAGCTTTTTGCTGTATTTTTTCTTTCCTGTCCAGTTAAGGAGTAGTAGTGGAATTTGGTGGGTACCTGGCACCCACCACAAAAGTATTGATGGATTTAACATTCTGAAAAGTTCTACTTAGATGTAGATAACAAAATTAAAAAGTAGTGATGTTCCAAGCTAATTTATTGTAGGACCATAGTAAAACTTAGGCTGGAAGCATAATCCTTCTGTTCTGGAGTCTAGATTTGGTGACCTCTTGCTCAAAGTAGAGCTGACTTTAAATTTCTGTTTATTGTTCAAATAGTTGCAGTCTAAAAGGACATATCTTCTATTCCAAACCTTGCTTGCTGTAGGAATAATGTTAAAACTTGGTGAGAATACTCCTGATTCAATGTTTGCAGTTAACTTACTGATTACTGCAGGATGCAGAGCATATATCATAAACTTGAAGCAGGTTATTTTCTTTGCATATGTTTGGCTCCAAATAGCACTTGTGGAAGTTGGTATACTCCCTAAAATGGGGTGCCTGAGGGAATACTTTCCCTTAGAGAAAGTGACTTAGTTTTGGAATGAGTACAAATGCCAGGGGCTGTTTCTTAGTCCTATCAAGCTTCAGACTGAGCTGCATCTCAAGTTTTAATAATACTTGAGGGCTATTTCTTATGAATGGATCTCCTCACTTGAATTATTGTGCTGGGGTGTTGGAACCATGTGTGCTCTCTCCTTGCCTACCTGCCCCCACCCTTTTTTAAACTGACAGTATTGTAGGGTGATGTTGTAAGGAAGACAGCTCACTGACATACTTGGACCCAGTCAGAGAATCACTGCAAGGAGATACTTTAGCTTGCATATTGTCAGCTTGCTACTGGGGAGCATCCAGAATGTGTCTGGGAATAAAATCAATTGCTGACAAAAACAATAATGTAAATTTACAAGTATTGAAGTAAGGAGAAGCTCAGTGTTGCTACTGAAGATTTCCTCCCTCCCCTTTTGTTTCCCTTGGAAACAAAAATATAAAGTGTCTTTCCTGTCCCTCTGTACCCCCTTTCTCTAGCACTGATCAGATTTCTTTTGCCTGTCCTGTAATTGATACAATGTTAATACTCTAAAATTTTGTTGGCTTTTTAATGTTTTTGTTTAAAGAGCTAATCTATGGCCCTTTCAACTGCTTCCTTGCATGGGTTCAAATTTTTTTAATGCAGCAAGTCTGAGAAGTGACTTAAATTCTTGAGACTTGCTTTCTGTTTAGTGATGATCAGAGCAATCCAAATATAATGATTCTCAGGATAATGTAATTTATAGCCTCTAGATGTAATTTCTCTGGTGTAAGGGAGTGGTTTTTCTTCTAATCAAAGTTGAGTATCAGATTCCAAGATCTGCATGTGCTAGATAGAATGTTCTACTAGCACTAGCCTGGGGCTGTCTTAGAGCATTTTAAAGGCAATAAAATACATTGAGGCAATTTAAGGCAACTGTTGTGATTCTCCATTCACTATAAGGTCACTCTTTGCTAGGAAGGTGCATTTTGCACAGAAGTACCTCACTTGAAGTGGCAGGTGCTCTAAGGAGCCCTGAGCTACTGCTGTAGCACATAACCAGTGCTTAAGTGAATGAACTTGAGAGGCTGACACTGAGGGTACTCCACATCTGCTGAAGTTCAACATGTGAGCTCCTGAACAGGCATCTGAGACCTCTCACTAAATACTCAACTTTTAACAGCTTTAGGGATTTCTGAACCTATGTGGATAAAAGGGTCTCCCATCTCATAAGATCCTGATGTTCCATTCTTTTATGAGTGCCTCTGACTTACAGGGTTAGGAGAATTGTTTGGTCTCCATTGCTTCCTTGTTTAACTAGGCCCTCTTCAGTGCCACTTACTTTTTCAACTTTGATTCAACTTTGATTACCTGAGGCTGGAGAGTTAGCATTGAGCACCACAGAGAAAGTGCTGCCTGTAGTGCTCTCTTTAGGTGTTAAAGTGCACACACAGTGTGCTGCTGCCACAGGCATAAACAAATGATAAAACAGCTCAAGCTACAAGAACCTTGAAGCTATGATACTTGGTCTAAGAACTGAAGGAGAATAGAGCTGATAATCACCTCCACCACAAATAAAAAAAAAAATCCCCCAGACACCCACCAAGCCTTAGGTCTTGTTCTGGCAGTTAAGAGGGTGTGGACGTCTTCAGATAACATCTCAGTGCAATATCACTCTGCACAGCCTCTATTCTTTTTAGCATGTATATTTGCTTAATCTTTGGTATTAATTTAGTGCTCTCAGTAGTTTCAAAATAGACCAGAATGGAGTTGGATTAATCTGAAATGCTATTCTAATTTGCTTCCTTTCTCCAAGGAAGAAATGGGTTTCTGTTCTTGTGTGGTCTGCTTCATGCTCTCGACACTTGAAAGTGCAATTGTCAGTGACAAATGTCTGACCTCTGTTAACAGGACTCTGGAATTGAAGCTTCTTCTATTGCATGTTATATGGACGAGGGTGAGGAACAGGACATTTTCCAGGGAATGTCTGTATCTTTATTCCATTCTTTAACTGGGAAAGGAGAAAAAACAGAGTGCCAGAATGACTGGTGATATGAGTGTGTAATACTTGGCTTGCAAGCTTATTTGAGACTTAGAAGCCTAACTGACCATTTGGTCTAGGTCTGTGTTACATTTGGACATGGTTATAGAAGTGGCAACATCTAACACCTGTCACATGGGAAAGGTCCTAAATGACTACTAAATCTTAACCTGTAATGAGTACCATATGGCACTTCTTATTTGCAGCTGGAAAAAATCAGGAAGCCCCAAGAGGCTGGTGATTAGAGACTTGTGTGTAAAATAAAAGTAAAATTGAGACTTCCTGAAAAGTCAAGTGGCTTACTGTATCCTGCCACTGACTGACTGCCAGGTGCTCCATATGGGTGTCTCAGGGATGGTGTGAGTTGTAGAGATGGGTAGCTGTGCAGGCAAACATGGAGGCATGCTTAAAACTAACCACTCCTCTAATGTGCTAAGTACTTGTTTAGGGGTTCACTTATGGTCTGTATAAAAGTTAGAAGATGGCTTGCATTCAGAGTTCAGCATTTAGAACTGAAATGAGCAGTAGTGAGGTGTAGACTGCCTACAGAGGTGGTATGAAATCTATGCATTCCCAAACTGCAAAGCCAACCAGAGTTACTTTGTTTAGGATGTTTCTCTAGATATGCTGTATATTTATATTTAAAGGTTCATGCCACTGCAGTGCTTGCTGAAGGAAATGAATGTGGTGTTTGGCATCTGTCAGTTCATTAATGTGGAGATGGAGTGGGTTGAGAAGGCCACCTGGTAGTTTACATTCTGGTTTAGTGCTCTTAGCTTGCACTGTTTACCAGGAGGTGTACTTGCCAAATCTAAACATAGATGCTTTGTAAGATGCTGCCTCTGGATGGCAGCATAAAGGTAGTACTTCTAAGTTTCTGTTAAAGGAAATTTTTACCAATTCATGCAGTCTGGTGTGGAGCTGTTTGGAAATTCATGTTCATTAGGCCAGAAGTACTTGGCTTCTCATGTCTCTTCAACTGTAGCTTTGAAATGCTTCTGAGAATGGCAGGGGTGCTTGATCTGATTCTTTTGCTTTCTGTGTGTCTCACCCAGTAAAATACACTGCAGTGAAGCCCATTCTCTGTTTTATAAGACTAAGAGACTGCAGAAACCTTAGGTTTTTCAGAAGTGGTGAGAACTGTCCATGTCCTTTTCCTCACCTACACTTGAGTGCGAGGCTGGCAGTGCCCCTTAAAGCAGAGGACAACAACTGTTTTTGAAGATGGAAGGCTGGGTAGAAAGTAGGAGTGAACTGCTGTGAGTTGTAAGGGTTAACTGTTCCTTATATTCTGTACTTAAACTTTCTGCTTAATGTTTCTTCATGTCCTGAAGAGTTGTCAGCCTTAGCCCTCTTAAAACCAAGTATTGAGAAAAGGACTAAAGTCTGGGATTTTGGAAGAGTTAGATGCCCAGCTGGGCTCTTCTGCTTTCTGTCTTCTGTTCTGCTTCCAGAATCAGATAATTTGAGAAATTGTCAGGTTGTGATACCTCCCATTCTGAATGGATGAATAGTTGTGGTTTGGGGATTAATCAAATTTGTTCAAGTTTTGGGGTGTTTATTCTGTAAAGAGTCCTTGACTCCAAAAGTTGCGTGTAGTTAGACTGGTCTATGGGAAGGTCTCTTGCTGCAAGTATTGCTGTTATTTTAACTAGAAGCTTCTGTGAAAGACACTCTTTATGAAAAACTTTATGTTAAATAATTAGTTCAGTTTAAAGCAATAAATTCCATATTGTTTTAGTACAAGGTACAGGCAGAAAAGTTCAATTCTCTTTAGAGAAGAGCTCCTGTCCATTTCTTGTAGCACAAAATATTTTTAACACAGACAAACTTATTTCAATTTTTGCATATTCTGAAGGTAGTTATGCCAAGCTTTTCTTGCTTATAATTTTAGGGTTTTTCCAAGTACATATTTAATTCAACCAATTTGTAGTAACTGTATTCTAACAGAATTTATTAATTCCTAAACTTTCTAGTTAATCAGACCATTTATTTGGGATATGATAACTAGACTGAGCAGATCACTGAGAGTTATTCCATGTTGTTATTATTAGTAGCTATTCATGTATCTAAATAACAAGCACATAATGCTACCCCTTCAGAGGAAAAAGAAGGGTTGTTTATCCATCAGATGCTTGAGAATGGTTTTTAACCTATCTGTTGTGTTCTCATTCACTGTGGCCAGAACTGTAGCTTCTACAACTAAAAGTTTCCTCTGCCAGTCTGAACAGGTCTTATATTTTACAGATTTCAAAGAAAGATAGTGCCTTGAGGTGCAACAGATGAGATTACATGCCAGAAGTTCCCTTAGTTAAAAAAAAAATGGCCAAGAATTTCTGCAAACATATTTTGACTCTTACATTTTAGAGCATTATACTTATTATTTTCACAACTTTGGGCAGATTGAGGGAAACAATTCTTTAGAAGGGCATGTAAAAGGCTTTTGATTCAGATTCTGCTTTAGCAATGTTACAGCTGATAAATACACCACTTTAGTGAGAAAAGGATGGCCATTTGGATTAGAGACCTGTGGTGGCTTTGCTGCCATAGCTGACTTCACAGATATCTGAGTAATAAATTGTTATCTGCAAATTTGTACTCCTGCTTAAGCCTAAAGAGCATGAATGTAAAATCATAATTAGAATTCACAATAGCTGCTTGTCAAATCCCCACAAAACCTTTTGTCTGTTGGTTATATTTCTGTCCAGGCAAGTGAAAGGAAAATCAACTTGCTGAAGATAAATGGTGAAATCTTTGACTTGGATGAGTAGTAAATCCTTAGCTAGAAAACTGCCCAGGTGTTTTGTTACACAGATCTTGGCAAGCTGATGAGTATGAGGGTACTCTTCAGGACCACCATCAAAATAAAGCTCAATCTTTGTCTGCTTGGAACTGAAAGGCTGAATTTATTTGCATTATAAATAAAGGTATGAATAATTGAGTTTGTGGCTTTTGCATGATTACAGCAGGAAGATTACTTAAGCCATCCTCCTAGAGCAAAGGCATTTGTAGCTGATGCTTTGCTGTATATTGAATTTGCTGATTTTAATCAGAGTGCATGTCTAACAACGTAGTCAGTCTTTATAATTGATAGAATTATTCAGTATTTATGCTCCTTTTTTTTCTGATGCTGGACTTACGTTGACAACTGGTAAGCTGTTGTATTTGAATGCAGAGGGTGATGCTAGTAGCATTAAGCATTTGTTCACTGTGTATAAGCTTTATTCTAGGAGTATCTTTCACAGATTTCTAACAGGTAATTGCAGCCCCTACTGTGAAAATTCCCTTCTGCCACCCCTAAATCATGGGCAAGAGCAGCTTGAAAATCTGCAATTTCCACAGTGAGCTTTCATGAGCTACAAAGCACTGCTAAAATGGTTCTCTGCAGTAAAGTTGCGTGTATTTGAGTTAATTTAGATACTGTAGGAATTCCAAGATACAAGTTTATTTTGCCAAATATGCGGTGTAGAGTCAGACCTGGTGAATGGGGAAGTCCTATTTCATTGTTTCCTGGATTAGAAGACTTCAAAACTATGCATTTTAGCCTATTTAGCACTTCCATTGTTTCTAACCCCTCTTGCCCTTCTCTTTGGCAGTAAAAACCTGGCAGAGCTGATGCATGCTGTGCTAGAACTTGAAGGATTTGATGTACCTGCAGTTCTTTTGCCACTGCTTTGTGGTTTGGTGTGATTCTATGTGAATGCAAAACTCCATGTTTCATTCAGCTTTTTTTGGTACTACAGTAACTTCATTGCCTGATTAACTTGCTAAGAAGAGTATCTGGTCACATGTTGCTCATAAATACAGAAGGGAGAGACCTGAGGTGCTTGATAATCTAAAACTAAGAGGAGCTAGTGCTCTACTATCTTTTAAAAACACTTGGAAGGAAAGGAAAATATAAAGTTACTGTGTGTCCATTCTCAAGTTGAGACTGTATCTTTGGATCACAGCAATTCCTTCCCTGAGTGGCTGTGCAGTGAGACCTGCTGCAGGCAGTGGAAGGACTCACCATCACATCAGCCTTGCAGAAGTGCTTCTGTTACTTGTATCTGTGAAAAACCTGAGTTACCAGTCTCAGCTTGAAGAGCTGTTAGGAGAGACAGGCTGTGTGCTGTATGGAAGCCCTCAGAGATGAATTGCTTTTGAATGGGTTTTATGGATGGTTCTTCCTTTGGCTATTCTAGAGAATGGAAGGCTTAGTAAAAGCAAACAATCAAAAAGCTTCATTATATGTAGCAAGTAAATCCTAAGGAAGTCATTAGAAAAAAGTATGGGAAAATACAAATAGAGGACACAAACAGCAATTGCTGCACAGTGTGACTTGAGTGTATATAAACATTTTTTGTCTAGCCTTTACTACTTGCTCTCTGCTTCTCACTCACATTGTTCTACAGTTCAGTTAAGCTCCTGTCATCAGTGTCTGTTGCAGTTTTCAATTTGTTTTAAAATTCTGGCCATCTTTACTTGGGCAGCATTTATTTCAATGATTTCTGTGCATCTTTTTATAACTAGAGGGAACAATCCTGACTTGGTGAGGCAGCTGACAGTGTTGAGTCAAATAACTGTCTGGTTCCCTTCAGGACAACATCTGTTTATGAACTTAGTATGTGCAAGTTAAACTTCACTGAAGCTTCATCATTTAAGTCTCTGAGGGGGTCTTAATGCATTACAGGTGACACCAGCATTTAAAATCAGTGGCTGCCCACAATCAGGCTTTTGATTCTTTTCTGATCTCCTGCTGCTATCAGAAGGGAGCTTTCAAGAAAAGCATGCACTCTGTTAGTACAAACTGCATTGCTGGATTCAGTAATGTCACTTTGCTCCTCTAGAAATGAGAGTTGTCAAACAGGAAATTCTTGATTTGTGATAAAATTATACATAAGGAGGATGTCAGAATAAGTAAATTATTTGAGCTATTTCTATTTTCTTATCCAGTTGTCTGATATCTAAATTGAGAATTTATTTGTAAACAACTTGGGTCATGTCAGAACTCTCATTGAGTCACCTGCTGTGCTTCTGTAAGAAGCCTTGATTGGTAATTTGTAAGTGTCAAGGTTTAGAAATGATTGGCTTCCCTCTGTAATCTTTCTTATGGAAAGAGCATTAAATTACTTTTAAATTCCTATATGTTTTAATACTAATACATTATTGAAGTACTCTAGTGCTCCCTTAAACCCCTCCCTGTGTGCACACTATTAGCTATTAAGTTTCCCTGCAGCTGTGTGTATGTAGTGGTAAATCACTTCTTTTTCACTTCACAGTTTTGCAGTGTCCCACGTTAGTGTTTCCTCCAGCAGCAGCGTTCATCTTCCTGGTAGTTTTTACAAATATTTTGTCCAGTAGTGTTGTGAGTGGCAGCTGGGAGGTGGGGTGGGAATGCAATATGCTGAAATTGCCTTGTAACCAAGGCCTGATGAGAAAGGAGTGGAATGTGCCCAATGGATAAGGCAGGCTTTTAACCACAACGCATTTTGAGGGTGACTTAGGCTATTCATTTCACTGAGCTGACTGTAACAAACCAGGAGTAGGAATGTGTACTTTTTTCCTTCAAACTGAAAAACAACAAACAAACAAAACTGCATTCTGTTGTGGCATAAAGCAGTTTTCCTCAGTCCATGTAAGACACAAAAGACCAAGCTTGTTCTGGAAGAATTATCCTTTGACCAGTAAACCAATACCATCCCTCCTTTTACATACTAATGAAAAGAACTTGTTCTCCACACACAGATTCAATGGGTAGAAGCTGTCAGGAAAATCCAGTGAAAGGATTAGCTAAACTTGAATAGATTAATTAGAGCCTTTGGTTGTGTCTTGCTATGGAAAAGTTACAGCATAGGAAATAAGCAGTGATAGTGCATTCATCTTTATAGGTATTCATCTTACAGTGAGTGGGGAGGCAGCAGGAGCACAGTAAGGAGCAAATCTAAGCAGTTTGTGTTGAGTTCTTAAAAGCTGCTTTGATTCCTTACTCATCTTGGTGTAGTTGAAAACAAAAAGATTTTGATAGATATGGAGATTGTGACCAGCTCCTTATGATCAAGATATAACTTGCTATTATATCAAATATTTTTTTTAGTATCTTGTGTCACATAAGACAATGTGTCCTACTGGCCAGAGCCAGGAACTGAACTGCTACTGAAGGCTTCTGGCTGCCAGGTAATAATACAAGGCAGGAGTCTTGCTTGATTTTCCAACTGCATCATGTGCCAAGTGTAACTTGGAGTTCCCCTGAGGTTTGGAGTCATTCAGTTTTCCATATCTGGAAACCCTGAAGGTCACATAATTTTCAGAACTAGTGATGATTAACTGGTTACTAAGGGTAAAGTACTGATGGTACTAAATCTAAGCCATCTAAATCTTGCTCTTAATGTAGATTTTTCTGCATTTGGGATGTCGTTGTATCCATTTTCTTTGTGTGATTGAAATGTAGATAAATTACTGTTCATGTGCAGGAGAAATTCCAAGTGTTCCTATGCATAGTATGGAGCCTAGATTTCCTTGGCATTCATGTGAGATACACAACTGATTCTGTGACATCAAAAATCTCTAGCCTGTGGCTGCTGAGTGGTTTTCAAACTTGTACTAACTTGTTATGCAGTATGCAATCTCCTGTAGTGCAATTTTTGTGCCTGCTTTGCCAAGTTAAAAAAAATGGCCTTGAGATTACTGAAAAGTCTAAACAAGAAGGCAGCTTTCACTCAGAGTAGGTCATTAAGCTTTTTTTTTTCTCTGTGCCATCATGTTTTACTTTGGTTTTTTTTTTTTTAGTTATACAGCAATAAGACCTCTAAGTGGCATGAATTGATCTTGAGATAATATAGATTCTTAGGGCTTTTTTTTTTATTCAGACTGTTTAATTAAGGATACCTTAATTTGGTGTGGATATAAGTTAATGCAAATGAGAAGCAGAGTCTGCCAAATACAGCTTTAGCACATGAAGATAAGTGACTCTGCTGGAGGAGTACTTGATAAGCTTGTGGGTGAATAGATCTTCCCAGGATTTATGCCAAAAACTTACTATGATTTGATTTCAGTGGGTATTTGAAGAGTTTCCTGATTACAGACTTTTAGTTTCCCTTCATTGCTGTCTGAAAAAGCCCATGTTTCCTTCCTGCAAGTAATGCATCTGAACTGGATATCCAAAACCATTTGTCAAAAAGCATTCAATGAGTACTCCTGACTCTCCAAGACAGGCTAATTATGTGGGTTAAAAAGTTACTCAGAACATAAGAAATCCAGTCTGAATATATAAATTGCTTTGGAAGACAGTCACAGGTTTAAAAAGAACCCCTACATTGATTAAGTCAAAGCACTTTGGTGCAAATATAAGGGAGAGAAGAATGTGAAACTTTATATATGAAACTTTTAATGGATACCAGTTGCAACATAAGGCATTGTGGTGAGATATTTTGTGGAGGAGCAGCTTCATTGTGAAGGCAAGCAAACACCAAATCTGGGGCCTGAAGGGCTGTGGGATCTCCACCACTGTAGTTATTCAATGTGCAACTGAACAAGGACCTGTGCACACTGCCTAAGCTGCCCTGCTTTGAGTGATTCCTTCCATACCAAATTATTTAATTTGTTTTATTAATTGGATCTATTTCATTTGGTCTTGGTGCCAAATCACTGTTGAAGGTGTGTAAGCACTGACAAAGTAGCAAAGGGCAGAGACTCCTGAGCTTAGCTGTCTGAAAACTCACCTCCACAGCATTGTGCACCTCTAACTTGTTTTGTGAAGGGGCCCTGTAATCTCGTACCATCTTTTTCCCTCCCAAATTCCCTTTCTCCCTGTTCACCCAACAGTTCCATTGTACCTGAAAACTGAAAAAATTTCTATTAGAAACATTTTGTGAAAGCTGTAAGGAAGACTAAATGAGTTTCTTCTGTTCCATAGGCTGAATAAATCCTCCTCTTTGTGCAGGATCTTGATCATGCTTTTTATGTATGTGCTGTTTTAACCTGTGTGTTCTACCACGGTTTTTGGTGGGTTTTGGTGAGTACTGATATAGTTTATTATTTTCCCCCACCTCTTGGAGGCAGCAGAGTTTTTCCACGATGCTGCACTGTTCCATCCTTGAAATACAGAATCAGTGCTGCAGCACAGTGAGCAAGGTTTGTACTGTGAGGGAAGGGAATATTGCATGTAACTAAGGTTAATCCCTTTTAAACAAAGCTTTGTTAGAGAGATTAATCCAAAAACTGGTTCACAAGGAACTTGCTTTTTTAAAACCCATTTGTAAAAGTGAAAGAGATAGATACCAAATTCATAAAATAACTGGGATTGAAGGGGGCATCAGAAGGACACTTAGCCAAACACCCTGTTCCAAACAGGGACAGCCATGAGGTCAGGTCACATTGTCCAGCCTGATCTTTGAAAGCCAGGCTAGAATGATTCAATTTCATTCTAGAAAATGGCTCAGTAAATTCCTGTTAACTAAGAATTTTGGGTTTTCATATACATAACATCAAGAAGCTGGTAACAAAAGCCACATGGAAGATGGGGAGAGACACCCTGGTCATGTCATGTAACACCACTGCTGGACTTAAATCTCAAAGCTCTGCCTTTTGCTGCAAGATGCTTTAATTGATCCTGGATTTTCTGTAGCTCCAAGTGAATTAAGTTACTCCTGTATTTTCAATCTGGTGCTTGGTAGTATGTTTAGGCTAAGAGCCAGGACATTCCTTATGCCAGGTAGAGGATGGGTCATGTCTCTAAGTGCTTCTGTGGTCATGAAGGCTAGAATTCAAGTGTGGGTGTATTTCAGATCTGATATACCAACTGGTTTGTTGTTGATTGAAACTTTGTACCTAATCTCCTCTGTAGATTACTGAAGGGGAAGACCCCAAATGCTCAGCTTTTCAAACTTTTAAAGCATAAGTTCTGTGTTTTTAATGCAATGCTGCACCTGTTCTCAGAACAAGTTGAACACTGAAGTGTTTCAGCTAGTGTATCTTCTAATATGGGTTACTTAACTTGGATCTTCTCTATGAACCAAACTTGTATATCCCTCTCCTTTGAATCCCTTGAAATCTGACTGTCACTCAGCCACCTGACTGTTACTTTATACTAGAGACTGTTGTAGCTGGTTTGTCAAGCTTTGCACTGGTGTGTGAATGCAGCTACATGAAATCTAGAGGTTTTTAAATGTGTTTTCTCAGTAACTGAGCTATGGGGGGAAGAATTAATCACTTAAGTATTTGTCTAATAACTATCACAAACGTGCTCATAACCTTCAGGCTTGATTTTAAACTCTTGTGCAAAACCTGACATCTGCTGGTGGGAAGCATAACTGGGCTCTTCTCAGCTGGGATGTGCTGAAGAGCCTGTTTTATAAAGTGCTGGTGCTTTTGGCTATAGGTGTTGCACTGTACTGCTTAAGCATAAATTTGGAAGTCTAAAATGAACTGTAAAGTACTTACAAACAAACATAGGTATTATTAAAGGTGATTGAATTTTCAGTTAACTGTGTCTGCTTTGACAAACTTTGTAGGTTTACATTTTAGACAAACTTTTAAACTTTTTGTGACAATATTAAATACTTCGTATAGTCTTATGCCAATTAAAAACAATTTTTTCCCCTTATGTTTTAAAGGCTTGCCATGGATGTACATCTTTATCCAAATGTGATTGCAGTGGAGTAAAAGGTGAAAAGGTAAATATTCTCTTTTCTTTTTTTTTTTTTTTTGAACTGTCAGACCACTGAACCATATGCAGACTTCAGGTAACTGAAGATTATGGATGAGAATGTATAAAGCTTATAGATGAAATTCTTGTTCAGAGCTGTATTAACAGTCAGATATTGAGTCAGACTGACTGGTCCATCTGACAGTGTAATATTTTCATATTATTATTTTCTCAAGAATGGGGAATTAATGTGCAGATTTTTTCCATCTATCTGACAATTTGGAAAAACAAACAAAAAAAAAACAAACCCTGAGAAGAGACAAATTCTAGTAAAATAGAAAGAATTCCTATTTACAGCCAAAGCCTGCCTGTACCAACTACTTAGTGTTGACAGGTTAAGGTGTGGAATGCAGCATAATGGCTATGCTAGTAATGCTTCAGTGGGATTTTAAAATTGAGTGAGTATGGGCTGTGTTCTCTCTTTTCTTGCACTGCCAGTTCATACGTAGTTGATGCTCACTGACGTGTTCTGAGCTTGTACTGCTTTTTACCTCTTAATTTGTACAGCTGTAAGCTAAGATGGTGATTGCTGTCAATGTCTAGATGTAAGCTGGACAATTGCAGTGATGAAATTCAGATACAGCTTTCCCAACACAGTTAGCTGCCACCCAAGTAAGCAGCTAGGCCAAGGCCAAACTTTTATTCTTGGATGGAGTAAAAACCATCCCCACTGCAAAAAGCATCTCTGTGTGCCTCATTCAGGTGCAGCAAGCTGTTTTGGTCTGCCCAGATGGTATCCTCAGGCCAAGAGATGCATGTTGACATATTGGAGCTTTCCTTCTTCCTTGCAGCTTTAACTTCATCTCACTGCCTGTTCTCAGTAAATCTGTACAGTACTTCAAATTTGTCACCGTTATTTCTTATTGTTTTACAATTTTTTTTCTTTGAGGAAACAGCAGGTGCCCAGCATTTCTTTTAGGTACAATGCACTGTAGGTAAACAGCACAGTTCTGTGAACCCAGCAAGTGCTTTCTCCAGTGTGGGGGAGCCTGGTTGTGAGTAAATTGTGTTTAAATAGTTCCAATGTAGCTGCTGTTGTCACAGAGAATGAATGGGATGTGATCACTGCAAGGGGCAGAGGCTGCCCAAAATGCTTCCACTCTTAGTCTTGTAAACAGTTTGCTTGAGATACAATGGATCAGTCTTAAAGATGTGAACTGATAGCAGAGTTTGACAAGCATGTCTTATCAAACCACTTGCTCTATCTTAGCAAGGTTCTAGGAGGGTTTAAGTGCTCCAGATTAATTTCTGACACATTTCAAGGGTGGTTTTTGACTTGCATAAACAAACGTAACCTTAAATGAACAAAAATCATTCAAAACACTGGCACTATAATGTGCTGGTGCAGAGTTTTACTATTGGCTCAGGTTAAACAAGGCAACTGTCCAAAATTCAAGGTAATGCTCAATGCCACACCTGCCATCCAGATAGCTCCAGACAGATGAGGTCATTCCTTGGCATTTACTTTCTTTGAGTTCATGGAGTACATTCCCTATTTACATACCTAGTGAAGAATGGTATTCCCTTGATGGCAAGATTTCCAAGTTAGATTTGGTTAGCCAAACATGAACCTGGTTAAGTGTTCCTAGAGGATCTCAGATGCACGTGCCCAAACCAGATGCATCCTAACTAGTCACAAATTATTTCAGGTTCAGTTTGAAGGCCCTCAAAGATCAGATTTTTATTGCAGGTACAACTTTGGAGAACCTTTCTGTAATTCTAAGTTGTCCTTTTTTTTTTTTTTTTTTCACTTATCACAGCTATTTTGTGAATTCACTGAGCAAGTAGCTGTTGTCTGGTTAATGTGGATCTAATGCAATCTATCCTTAGAATGGGTATGAAATTGGGGAACTGTGATTCATTTCCACTGCAGCCAAGGTAAACACAGCATAATCCTGAAGCATGCCAGAGGGATCTTAAATAGTCCTTCTGAAGCTTGCAGACCATCATGTACCTTATGTAAAGGAAGGATGAAAATAAAAGCCCACATTTCCTAGGTATGATGTGTTGCTAGTGGAACTTGTTTGAGCATACATGTGCACATCTCATTGTTAGTTCTCCTATAATTACAAAGCCCTCCATATCTGTTGCCTTGTTGGATTCAGCTGTTCAGCTCTGGGGAACCCCAAGGTCTGTCACTGAAATCCTAATGCTTTATCTTATAAGTTCTTTGCTTTGGTTTGCTTAGGTTTTGAATTGGTGTTTGAATCTTCCTAGATTCTTGTACTACTACAAGATGTCAAGGGCTGTCTTAAGATGATTAGCTGGATCCCTCCCCGTGTGTCACTTGGTTATACATTTGATCTAAGTTTCCAAATCCAGTGCTGCTTCTTTCTGCAGTGGCCTCTGAACCAGGAGTGATATGTTTTGAAGAGTGCAAGTCCTGTCAGAGGGGATTTCTGTGTTTGTCTTGATTAGATACTGTAGTTTTAAATGTGTTGAATTAGTGCTCTTGGAGTTGAGGAGCAGTTTGTTGGCTAGCATTATCGTGTGAGGCAGCCGTTACTTTCACCCCATTATTTATGAAGGTGGAGAACAATGTGGGTAGCTGTGGCATCACTTCTTCCATGCTGTATATCTTAGTATTACCATGGGCATTTGTACATGAATTTAGTTTTAAGCAGCCACCCATAGTTAAGTGGTTTTGGGCTCTTTTTACAGCTCACTATTTTCATAGCAAGGGCAGGAAGCAAGTATGTGCCACTCTTGTCAAACGTTACAGCCACATTCTTGAATGTGTTTAGACTTTAAAATGGGCTCTTCAGCTACTGCTTTTCTGATTTTTTTTTTTTTTTTGCTCCAGTTTTTAATTTTTTTTATTCTTGCTTTTATTTGCCATGAGTATTTCACATGAATGTAAGTAATTATTCTGGTTTCTCTCCCCATACTGTTTATTTATAAACATGATTTTGGAGAACAAATTCTAGAAATGTGAATTACTTGTCCATGCTTTAAAACTGCATCTATCCCTGCTTGTGTCCTATTATTAGAGCACATGGAACTCTGCCAAACTTTTCTGTATCCCTGTTTAATTGGCTATATCTTGCTGCAGCAAAGCATAATTTTAGGGTGTTTCCAACTATAATATTTTCTTTCTATGCCCCAAGCAACAGTCATGCTCAAGCTTGTGAGTTGGCAGTTTTGCCATATTGGTGTAGCTGATTGAGGGTAGTTGAGATCAGAATCTTGCCCATTCCCCAAGCAAATGATGGTTTGTAGCTGGGGCATCTTTATTTTGGTATGGAAACAATCCTGTATTCCAATCCTCTATTTTCAGGATTGGAAGAGGACATCTGAGTTGACCTAAACCTTTGCTGTTTGTTTTAGCTTAGTAGATTCCAATCTGAAACAAGAGGTATCCAACCTTCCTCAGTTCTTTCTGTGTAAGCAGAACTGGCTAGTGAGCTTTTGAATTTATAAGAAAATTTATTGTGCACTAACCAGGGACTTCAATCTCATTCTATCCCCAACAATATAATGTCTTTTTTGGCACTAACTTTTTGTGGAAGAGTTGTTAAATTTCTTTTCCGTTTCAGTATTTTCCTGCAGTGAGCAGACAGTTTTTTCTGCCAAATTTGTAGCATCCAAATTTTCATGAAAATCAGTATGGTGTGGGTAATAGGAAAAATCTGGAGGCAGAAGCAACATCTGAAAACAGTTGTCACTTATGGAATTATCTATAGGCTGTTTAAGTAGAAGACAGTTTAAAAAAAAAAGTCTCAAATAGAACTGGATCAGCATAGTTTTTCTTCCCACAAAACTTGTTCACGTTTCTTTAACCAATTTTTTATCAAAAATAGGGATTATAGTGCAGCTATTTCCACTACAATTATTTTAACTTTGATGTAAGTTCTCTTAGGACATGTCTGATGTACTCCCTCAGCTGCCCCCAGTCACAGTCCTTCAAATAATCTGTTTGCTTTTGGGGTAATTTGCTGGCAAACTCCACAGGAGTTGCCCTGGCAACAGTTTCCTCAAGCAAGGCTCTCATTTTTGCTACTCACTTTCAAAGTGGGCTTGGAAAATACTCATTTCAGTTTCAATACTACAGTTCACTAGCATCTGTTGTTGCCTCTTCTATTCCCCTTAGCTGTTTGACTTGATGTTTCTCTTTCTTTGAAGGCCTTGGCTTCCCCATCCCATGACTGTTCAGAGTGGAGGCCTTGGCATAGTTGCATTTTAGAGAGCAGTTCCTCAGCCTCAGATGACACACAAGGCCAACCCTCTGCTAAAAGTCTGTTCTAGCAGCCATTTGTAGATGCTGCTTGCTGTAACAAAAACGTGAAGAGGAGTGACCAGGTTGAGATTAGTAGGCACTCTGTAGCCTGGCCTGCCCCTCACACATCTGACATGCCTCTTGTACACAGGTGTGTTTTTTTCAGTGTGCAAACACAGTTCATGCCAGAGCTTGCTCCGAAATCTGGTTTTGCCTAATGTTTTCTTTATCTGGCACTCCTGAATTCCTCATTTTCTTTCCTTCAGGGACACACTAACCCTTTCATATCCTGGCCTGAGGTAGCAACACTCCTCCAGAGTGTTGCTGTTCACATGAGGTAGCAGACCAACTGTACAGCATGCAGAAGTACTTGCATTGGGTTTGTAGGGGATAACACCCTATGAAAACTTGTAAACCTATGAAATCAGTTTGAGTACTGTAATTAAAGGTAAATCTGTCCCTGTTCAGGAATTTCTTTAGTTAAGCAGGTGAGATGTTTAGTCACAGTATTACTTTGTCAGTGTGATGACTTCCTACAGAAAAGCAGAAAGATCATGTGTGTTGTAAATTTTTCTATCATATATTTTGTTTCTGTCATATTTCACTTCCACCACCACCTATTCTTTTTGTAGGGTGAAAGAGGATTCCCAGGCTTGGAAGGACAGCCAGGTTTGCCTGGATTTCCAGGACCAGAAGGACCACCTGGTCCAAGAGGCTCAAAGGTAAGACCCAATTCACTCAAATGGTATGCAGGTACTGGGCAGTGTTAGCTTAATTGTAGTGCTGATCCTAAGCAATTCAAGAGCTCTATTATCATTGGTTTAATGGTCAAAATCTTCAGCTGTTGGGATATAACAGGTTTTTTGGTTGATTACTTTGAATAGTCAGCCAATGGAAAAATATTGCTCTGAGTTTCCTATCCAGTTCTTCACCTACACAGGTGCTTGCCAGCACCACCTTTCACTAGGTGCTGCCCATTAGGGTCAAAGAACAGGTTTGGCAAGGTGCTGTGATGCAGCTTTGTTAGTCCTTGCACTAAGGAGATCCTGGCTTAGATGAGTTTACTGATAAGAGCTCTCAGCTGCCCTGGGGGCTCCCACCATGTAGGTAAACTGTTGTTTGCACCTGGTGGCATTCCTGGGATGGGATTCCTGGGCTGGGTTTGGGTGGGATGATGCAAGTGAGGGCCTCATTGAGCCTATGTGCAGAGAGCTGAGGAATGCTCCTGGCTTTCCCTGGGTGGGTTCCATTTACTTCTATTTACTACTGAATTGCATCCTTACCCAGATGGTGTAATATATATATTGTATATCTGAATATATTTGCCTTTAACAAACATAAGGATATCCAGGATCTGCCTTTTTTTTTTCAATAAATGCTCATAGTATAAACCTAACAGAAGTACATGAAAAAAGAAGCAAAGGAAAAAATAGGCAGGTGATAAGGAAAAAAATAAAGGAGATCTACACTGAAAGAGAATACTAATTGGCTATAACAAGAGTGAAACAGCACAGGAGTCTTGAACTAGAAACTTTTGCTACACTTTTATTCCATAAGCTAATGTTTTAAGGTTTTGATGCAGAGTTCTGCATTGTGAGTCCGTGATGATGATGATGATGATGATGATGCAAAGTAAGGCGGGCACGGTCTGAGCCGCGTTCGGCCCCCACAAGGGGCCGCTGGAGGATGCTCCCTGGGAGGGCTGAGCTGCCCTGAGCTGGCAGCGCCGTGGCCTTTAGGAAAACTTTCCTCTAAGGCTTGGTTAATCAGCTGGAACACTTTTCAGCCCAGCGTCCAACACCAAAAGTTAAAATAATTTTGAGCCCTTTAACTCAGGAAATGACAACTACTATAACTTTTAGCCCACTTACTATGAACACGTAGGAGAAAGTTAAGGCTTACTGTTTAATTTGATAGAAACACAAACTGCAGCTTGAGTGTGGGGTCTTGTTTGTTTCTGTTGTTGTTTTTTAGGGTGACGATGGTCTTCCAGGGCCTATTGGACCCAAAGGAATCAGAGTAAGTATTGATGCAGTTTTAGAGTGATACGTTGGAATAATGGATAAAGATCAACCTAACAGAAGTGGTGATTGACAAGAAAAAAAATTGACTTAAATCTGAAGAGTAATCTACCCACCAGAAGAGATCGGACTGCTTTTTGTAATTAATACAAGATTGCATGAACAATACTGTCTTACATATTGTTTGTATTTCATAGACTGTTTAGGGAGAGCAGTCCCAATATTCATTTGATCTGTTTTGCAATACAGGACCTAAGCAAGTGCCAGTACTTTTGTTTCAATGTATTCTGAAGTAGAGGCAGTATGTCTATGGTCCATACAGTAGAGGTGGGCTTGTCTGGAAGTTTAGATTAAAAAAAAAAAAAACCTTTAGATTTTATGCCTTTGCTTTTTTTCTGTTAGACACCTCAGCTGGTAACAATTGATACATCTCTGACTTCATTGGGCTGCATCCATTTTTCACACCACAAGTATTTATTTATTTTCTCTTAGTATCTATAATCTATTACTTTAGTTGTTCTGCATTGTCTTTTCTACGTTTTTGTGGCTATTTCCCTGAAAGATTGGGAAGAACTTTGAATGCCATGTCAGCATGATTTTCTTTTTTTCTTTACAGGTGATTCAGATGTATGTCTTTAGTTACACCTGCACAAATAAGTTACATTTAGTGAAATCTTGCTAAATCCTTTTGCACCCATTCCTACTGTACTGTTTCAAACACATGGTTAATTTCCTTCTAGGGACCTCCAGGGCTTCCCGGATTTCCAGGAACACCAGGGCTTCCTGTGAGTAGGAATGGGCTGTTCTGGTGGGATAGATACAAATCCATTCCCTTTTGTCTTTCCAGCCCAGAAGAGCACCCTGCACTCTTAACTCTTCTTTCCCTTTTCTACTTTAAAGGGATTGCCAGGCCAAGATGGGCCACCAGGACCTCAGGGTATCCCAGGATGCAATGGAACAAAGGTGGAATTCCTTAAAAAATCTTAATGCAACAATAATATAGTAAAAAGTTCTTGTTCTCCTGGCTGTACCCGATAGGTTTATTCTGTTGTGTGCAACAGTACTTGCTGTTACTGAGTTGTGAAGGTAATTCCAGGATAATTCAGACTTACACACCCATTTGAGAGAAGGGATCATGGTCTAGTACTTAAAGCACAAGCTTTGCCAGAAATTGCCAGCACAAAGACACAACACTGTGTGCTCTGCAGCCAGTGTGGTTAAATTCTGTGTTCTAATCCTTACTTGTATAAGTTACAGCTGAGAGGTGTGTCTGGTAATTACCTCAGATGCTGTGTCACATCATTGTAGTAGACTCATGCTACCAAGAAAAACTCATTACTTAACAGTGAGACTTTTTAATTATTAATTTTTAATATTGTGTTGAAAATACTGATTCAATGTCTGTGTTGGAGGGAATAATTTCATTCTGACGTGCTACTTAGCGTCATGTTAGGATTTTCCCAGCAGGGAATTTGATTTTCTGTTGCATTCTGTGAGTTTTCCATCTCTGTAGCGTAGTACTTTGCCTGGAAGTATGCAGAAACACCTGACTGGAAAGTTCTTTCCATCAGTTGTGTGAATTAACTAAGTGATTATTCTATCTTGTTCCAATACAGTTTTCTGTTCTGGAGTCATAAGCTAACAAACTAGACTTTTGAATCAAAATTTGTTTATCTGGTTTTGTTATGTTTTGGTTTGGTGTTGGCTAATAATTTTCTTCATTCCTAAGGGAGAACGTGGATTCCCAGGCAGTCCAGGTTTTCCTGGTTTACAAGGGCCTCCTGTAAGTAAAAGATTTCCCAATCTTGTAATCCACTGAAAGACTTCTACTGTGAAAAATAAGATAAATATCAGCCTCTTTTTGCAGTTTTTCTTTTAATAAATAGGATTTTTTAATATTTAATCAGAGTATTTTAAATGTCCAATGAAAGTGAGTTTTTCTTCTGCATGCTGTGGTAAAGCTTCAAAACCCCTTTGAATTCTCACATGCTGAGATGCTTTACCACCTGCAGAAAAATACAAATACATGCATATGTGTCAGAGAAGGAAGGTCTCATATATCTGAAGAGTATTACTGGTGATTAATAGGTCAGAAAAAAGAGATAGGGTAGGGTGCTTTTAGTATGAAACACAAGGATACAGCAAAGTGACTGTCAGAACCAAAGTACAGATGTAGTAGACTGTAGTAGATAATAGGAGGCAACATAGAAACAAATTGCTAAGAAAGGGAAATGTAATCCTTCTAATGCTCAACATTCACTGTGAAAGTTCTTCTCTGATTTTTCCATTTGATTCTGAAGTTCATTAAAAATTTATTTTCTCCTGTTCCGTATATTGTTATAAGTTTCTGTCTTTAATGTTTGCCTCATGGTGTAAATCTGATTAGTGGTTTGCAAACAACATACCAGTGATTTATTTCTATTGATCTTAGTTTTTTTTTGTTTCTTTTAAACAAAGGGACCCCCTGGTCTGCCAGGTATGAAGGTGAGTGTGTTGTACTCTCACGTCCAGGTACTTACCAGACATGGGTGTGCTCTGGGATCTGCCATGAGTAACCTGCTTGTTTCATGCAACACTGGGTTCATCAGCTGGAACCTGGAGTGATATTCTTGGTGTTTCCAGGCTACTCCAGTGCAGCTAACTGGAAATTCTGCAGCAGCTTTGTTTGGGTCAGTAGCTCAAGAAGTAGCAGAGTGTTTCCTGAAGCTGTTTCCTTGGGACTGTGAAGGGTCAGTGTTGAGGCATCAAGTTAACAAAATGTCTGCAAACACCCAAATGCACCATTAGTCTGCCTGTGCATACTCAAAACACTCCTAAAGACTAAACAGTAGTGACCTAAAATACCCAGTGACAAGAATAGAAGAATAGTCTTTTGTTCCTTTTGAAAATGTTTTTTTGTACTCTATATATTACATAGATGGCCTTTTCTCCTAACCTAGAGCCTCATGATCTGATGTTAAACCTTTTATTTTTTAAGTGCTTCGTTGTACCTTTGACTGAGCATAGACCAAAACATCAATTTTGATTGAAATCTATTTAGGAGCAAACTTGACCCATAGAATTACACTGTTAAACTCCTGTGAGGACAGCCTAACACTGGTACTGGAAAATTTGGACTATAAAGCTGAATAGTCTTTCTTAGCTCCAATTCCCAGGTGTTTTCAAGATATTAAAGGACAATCTCATTGGGACATATACTTTCAAAACAAAGATATTCCCTGAAATCAATAAGAAACTACTTCAATATGGACCACAAAGCATAATTGTTGTAACTGGACACTCAGCACTAATCTCATGAGCTGGGACATTAAAAAAAGCTGAATGAGCCTTTTTTCTGTTGTGTCCTATCCACTGCTTTCACATGAAGCTGGAATGTTTCTTTTGTGAAGAATTTGTGTTTCAATCCCCTAATCTTTTGGAATTTAAATCAATGCTGATATCTTTGTACAAAATAAGTCTTTTAATAGTTGTTAGTTTAGCCATTTAGAATCTTCATCTCTAATAAATAGAGCTATTCTTGGAGAATCTAGTGCTTATATTAAAGTGTACTGCTAGGGTGTAGTATAGCTCAGAGTCTCTTAGAATCTTAGGGGCCACTGTGTGCCCTTTGGAGTCAAAATGGTGGTAAAGAATTGTAAAATGTGTTGTTAGTTAAAGTCAACTGTATTTTTTTCCTAGGGTGAAGCAGGTGAAATAATTACATCCTTGCTGCCAGGACAGAAAGGTGACCCAGGATTTCCAGGTCTTCCAGGGATACCTGTAAGTTGCATAAAGTATTATTATGCTGTGTTCTGCTAAAAAGATAACATGAAAAGTACTCTTATTACAGCACAATTGGCAACTTGATGCTTGGGGATTCATATGTTTTCTTGGAGGTGCAGGGCTCACATTTAATGTACCTCTGATTTATGGCTTGAGGGAAAGTGTGTGATTCCATATTGCTCTTAATAGGGTGACCCACAGAAGCCAGAAAGATCCCCTGGTCAGGAAGGTGGTATACAGCAGACAGCAGTACTCAGTTACTGATTTGCTTCTCTGCTTTCCCTGCCTCTTCCCCCTTCCTAGACATTCTTTGTATCAGTTCTGGAGTTCCCTTCTTTACTGAGTCAGTCACATCTGGCTTTCTGGCTGTAGCTGCTGTTTTGGATGGTCAGGATCTGCCGGTAATGCCTCAGCTGTTCTCCTCATGTTGCACCTCCTGAACAGTGTTTCTGCTCTCCCAGCAGTGCTCTGTGAAAACAGCTAGTGACTGCAGGCCCTGTGCTTCCCCACTGAGCCATTCATTGCTTTAGTGGAAGAACAAGGGGAGCCGAAAATGAGTCTATCGGTCTGAACTGGACAGGAGCCAGACTCCATTTCCTGGGGCACAGAGGCAAGCCCCACGCTATTCTGTGACCAGACTGAGCCTGTTAGCATTTCTGGTCCTCTGATCTGTGCTTGCCTATTGTCTGTTTCTGGCTGGGAGGAATCACAAATACAAAGTGTTTTGTTGTTCTCTCTCAGTGCATGAAGAGAAAGAAAGTGCAAGAGTAGTTCAAAACAAACCAAAAAGCATTCCCCTATCCAAGCCAAAGAGATGCATTGATGGTAAAAGCAGAACTCTCCTAACATGATCTACACTCCTTTAGGCCTTTTCCCAAGGACAGATTGGTAGGTTAGTGGTCAGCTACATTGATTTGACATGTATGGGATGCCAGCTGTTGGGGTTATTTGAGCTTAAAGCTCTCACTGGGTTTTTTCATGAAAAGGTGCCTCTCATGGCCTCCTCCCCTTCCTCAACAGGGCCCCCCTGGCTCCATGGGAATACCAGGTCCAGTTGGCCCTCCAGGGCCCCCAGGTTTGACGGTAAGTTTCTTTAACCTGTTGCTCATAAAGCCTTAAATGGGACAGTTACTACTTAATTTTGGGTTCTCAGAGGCAGGTCAGTAAAGTGCAGAGATCATGGTTGTCAGGACTTGGTTTGAGGACAGCAGCAACCATGGATTCAGTTTAGGCTGGAGCTGTTACTGTGCACCCTTAAATAAGATACTTCTGAAACAACCTGTTCCCAGACATCTTTTTGCTTTAAATTGTGCTGAATTGTTGTGCAGGCTTTTTAATGTGAAACATAAGATTTAGCTTATTTAGACTATGATGTTTAATACCTGACTGTTCAATTTCATTTTATGGACTCACCTAAGGGGAGTTTCTTACATATGTGTGAAGTTGAATAGCCTGAGTTTTCAAAGGCAGGTAAGGTGCCTTGTCAGCATGGAAATAATTCACAGGAATCAAAGCTGCAGCATTGTTTGGGTTCTTTTTCTACAGGGGTTTGTGGAGTGCTTTTAAGTGACTTGGTGTTTTGTTTCCTTTTCAACAGGGACCTCCTGGTCCACCAGGGCTGCCAGGACCCAAGGTATTGTCTTGCTCGTATTGATGGACTGTTTTCTTTCTCCTTCTGTTTGTGACTTCTAAGGGCTGATGAGTTATACTTTTTGCAGGGTAATATGGGTTTGAATTTCCAAGGACCCAAAGGTGAAAAAGTGAGTAGGTGATCATAATGATATTTTTACTTATTACTTTCAAAAGACTTATGCTTGCCATTTTTGCTTGTATTGCCTATAACAAGCTACATCTTCTTACACATTAGGGTGAACAAGGCCTTCAGGGACCTCCAGGGCCACCAGGACAAATTGGAGAACAGAAAAGACCAAATGACATTGAGTTTCAGAAAGGAGATCAGGTGAGTGAGCCACTACACCCATCTGTGGTGAGCGTGTGATCAAGCTGCACCTCTCTTGGTTTGGCTCATATATGCTTACATCCTGCTTACTGCAGAGGTTCTTTTTGGTTTTTTTCTCCCAGAGTACCAAATATTCCAGGCCTGTGTATTTTCCTTTAATAGAAATCATGCCGGTCACATTAGTTTTTACTTCCTTTAGTAAAATAACTATTCTAAAGAAACTCTCTAAAGGCAGTTCACAGTAACATTAAAAGCAGTTAAAATACTCCCATTCTTTGGAACACCCAGAATTGCAATTTTCAAAGAAGTCTGGGGATTCAGATTCCCACTAATTAACCAGCTGTGTCATCCATTGTGAAGTCTTTCAAAAATTTTAATTCAATTTCTTCTTTTTTTGTTATTAGTGATGCCCCAAGATCTTTATTCCTTGTGGTCTGAATAAAGTGCTTTCCCTGTTTCTGGCATCTCAAAAGTAAATATCAGTCATATTGTTACAAGTAATCTGAAAATACTGGTTTGATTTGTATGGATCCCTCCCTACCCATACATGCCAGAAGGTCATTGGGAGAGTCAGCATTTTTGAAGTTGTTATGCTTTCTTCTCTTTCTTTTTCACTGGAGAACATTCTGCAGTTCTGTTTAATTCTGGGTGCCATAGACAGTCTGAGCAAAACCATCAGGATCATGGGTGCCTGAATGTCACATGTTCCTTGAAGTTTTTGTGATATTCTCAAATGCCACCCTAGGTAATAGAAGAGTTGAGGTAGATACTTTGAGGAAAAAGTGTTGTGTGATCATTTTTGTGGTCTATTTTGCAAATGTCACTGTAGTAACTGAACTTTAAACTATTAGTTTCTTCCATTGTTTGGAAGAAACTAATAGTTTAAAGTTTGGATCAGTTTCTTCCTTTCCATCTTCTTATCTTGGGAAATGTATCAGAGAAGAAATCTTTGGGACACAGCAGTATTGTATTTTAGCAGGTTGCAGCCAGTGCTGGATGTTCATCTTGATCAAAACCATTTGTAATTTTTCCTTTCAGAAGAGCATTAAGCACCACTAAGGCATTAACTAGAACTGTGTGCTGCTGTCCACTTGCAGTGCACAGTCATCCTGGGAAGGTCTCTGGTTTTGTCTGTAACTGGGTGATAGGACAGAAAGTAAAGAGCAGCATTGTGTCTTTATAATTCTAAGAAAATACAAGATAACATTTTGACCACACTGTTGAAACAAAAATTAATCTGATTTTATTTGGGTCAGAGTAATTTGCTTCTGTCATTAGGGATCCCTGAATGACTAATTATACTGGCACTAATTTATGTAAATGCACAAAGTAAAAGCATTCTACCTACATCCCTTTAAAGCACTAAGAATTATAAGCATTCTGAGTGCATTGCCTTTGACCAACATTTATAATGATTTCCAAGTTTGCAAACTGGTTTTTATTTCAGCAAAACCTATGCTTGGTAGTGCACAATCAGTAAAAACATTGCAGTTACTTTTTTGTGAAATGCACATGGAGTTCTGGTATGTGCCTCCACCTATGATCTCTGACTAAAATCAAGTGTGTAAATGGGCTTGAGTTTGGGATGACTCCAAGAAAATAATGGAAAACTGCACAGAAACTTTGTGGATTCAGTAACCTGTAAGCTTTCTTTAGGTTAATGGTGAAAAGATTTAACAACTTGTACCAAGGTGTAATAAGACAAAACAGAAATGAGAACTTTTTAACACAATGATCCTGTGATACTTTTCTGACAAACATACTTTGATCCTGATGGCCTCTCAATTTCAGCAATTACCATTTCAGCAATTTGCTCCTATAATTTCAGCAGGATTTGGCATTTGTTTGTTCTTTCTTCCTTTTTTCCTTTCTTCTCTTTACTATTGGATAGCAACTCCAGGCCACCAAGCCAGCTGCTGCAGTGCATGCAAGAGGCAGCTGTGTTTTTAGTGAAGTGAGTCATCTAAATAAACAGGATGAGCAGTTAATAAAATTTATAGATTCACTTGAAATTCCACACAAAGAAAGAATAAATATGATCCTTTATAACTTGGAATCTAAATGACAGTAAAAATATTCTAGTTAGGAAAAAAGTCAACTGAGCTGCTAGGGAGTGATGGAAACTTTAATCCTCTTTTTCTCTTCCCATGCTTGACAGGGTATTCCAGGTGATCCAGGCCCACCAGGACTTCCTGGGCCTCCAGGCCCTCCTGTGAGTAGAACTCTTAGTTCTATTTTGTTGCATCTGCATCAGAACTGTAACTTCATTCTACTCTGGCTTGTGGGCTCAGTTTAAGATGACGTTTGTGTGTCCAGGGTCTTCCCGGTGGTGTGAAAGGTGAAAAAGGTGAGCAAGGAGAACCAGGCAAAAGAGTAAGTAATCTGTTTAACCAGACATTTATCTTTCCATTCAGTGTTATCTTTGACAATTAAGCAAATGTTGAATTTAGGTGGGGCCATCAGCTTATGGGTAAGAGACTACTTTTTTTTCCTCCTTGTAGCCTGGCAACTCATAGATGATGCCCAGGGGTCATGACAGTGCTTCTGGCTGTGGCTCTCTGTGCTTTCTGATAGAATTATCTACATGTAGATCTTAGTTTGGGGGGCAGGAGAAAATAGTTTAAATTATGTTATCTGGTTAATGTGTGAAAACCTTCAAAGTTGTTGGACTGCTTGTCTGAAGTAGCAGTTTTCTGTTTCCTTTTAAAAAGGGTCTTCATTCAGTTTGCTATGTACTGGGTTGCCAAGCAGCATGAGATTGGTGTGTGTGAGTGTATAGATAGATAGATAGAGATATATATATATATAAAAGCTGGTCCATGTAAACTCATTCTTGGTGGGTTTGCTTGTGAGGTGGGTCACAAAACCAAGTCTCTGAACACTGTTAAGACCGAAAGTAGTCCATTTGTCACTTCCCAAGAGACTGCCTCAGTTTATGTGCTATTTGGGGAGGGCACAAGTCAGGATAGCTCTATCTAGGGGTAGCAAGAGTTGCTTTGTTCCTGATCAGACTGAAATCAATCCTGGAATTTAAATGTACTTGGATATCACACCTCAGAGAAGCTGAAGAAGATCATAGAAGTGCTGAGAAATAGGGTAAAAATAACATGGGCTGGACCAGCAAAGAAAAGAGAGGCTGTAACCAGCTCAAAACATTCAGTATCTTCATTTCCACAGCTTCTGAATGCATTGTTTCATCAACAAAATGGGCCCCTTTGAAAATTGAGACACAAGTTCTGCTCTGGTTAATTGGACAATAGATAAACACTGTTTGAAACATTCTGGTAGTAAGTTTTCCAATTTCTATAGGAAATAAATACAGTGGAAACATGTTTGATACTCCAGGTAAAATCATTCATAGTTGCTGAGATTTATAGAAGGGCTTTGATTTGTCTCTTTTAAAGAACATAAAAAGCAGATTTACCAAGCCAAGTCTGAGAATTAAAAGTCGAACATATTTTGAGTGGGCTTTGAATTGTTGCTTCTCTCTGCAAAAGTAAATGGGAACCACATAAATTTGCAGAGATCTGAAAGGATAAAAGTCCTGAGGGGCTATGTCAGATGCCTTTTGCCAAAAGCATGTTTACCAATAGTTTTGTTTGGTTTTTATTACTCTGAATCTGGGCATGTTGCATACTGAAGTGCAATTTTGCTATTAAGTTACTTGAAAGTTGTATTTTAGGGCTCCATATGATTCTGTGAGGCTCAAAGCTATTTCAGACATACTCATAAAAATGTCAGTCTACATATTCAAATAGATAATTCTGCACATTCACAGGAAATCTTAAAACCTCAGTTTTGAGAGTTAGAACTCATCACTGGTGAAAACAAACTTCACAAATCACATTATACTCTGATTCACGAAATCTGTGAGGTCTTATCATCAATTTCTCAAGGAGAGCTGATCTTGGCACTGAGGAAGGTTCACTAGGTGAAGCACAATCACCTGCTCTAGTTCTGTTCCAGCAGGTGCCCCCAGACATGGCTTCTGTAACTCTGACAATAAAGTGCCATTTGTCTGCCCAGTGAATGGTCTGGAATAAAGTGGAGCTTGCCCTGCTTTTATTGCAGCAATGACAAATCTGTTCAGCAAGAAAATGCCTTTTAGAAGTCACTTCTTCAAGCAGAACTTCATTTTATATTTTCATTGATACTAATGAGAAAATAGTGTTGATTTAAAGGAGAATTAAAAGTCAAATACAAAGTTTTATGTAGTTTCACTGGTCAAATGATACTAATTTCCTAATTAAATATAGTGTTCTACTATTTAGGGATTTTGGATCTGTTTTCCAAATAAAGAATTTCTCTAATGCTAAAATAAAAGGAGTAATAAACACAATGAATCAGCAGTAGTTAACTGGAGATCATTTTGTGTTGCATTCACCCAGCATTACTCTGAGACTGTCATGGTCTTGTGCTCTGGTTTTCAAAATGGAACCTCAGTTTAGGTAACTCCATTGGTTATGGTTGATGTCTTTGTGTTGTCCCAGGGACTGCATTTTAGATAGTTTGGTTTATTTAAAAATGGGAAACAAGTAACATAATTTCCATAGGAATTCTTTACAACTGAAGCATTTTGTTTCAATGCATATTTGTCTTTGAAGGGAAAGCCTGGCAAAGATGGAGAACCTGGTCAGCCTGGTAGGGATGTGAGTAATTCATATGTTTTTAATCTAAACAGTCTCTTTATAAGCTTTTCTTTTGATATGGAGATTATCTGAGTGTGATTATATTTCTCTTTTCTTGAAGGGTTTACCTGGTGGGCCTGGAATAAACGGTGCTCCAGGAAGAGATGGTGAAAAGGTATGCCAGGATTTTTGTCAATATTGCTGTAACAGAGGGAAAATTTGCCATCATGGAGTTCCCTTCTGCCTGAGTAGTAATTGCATTGCCTTTGCTATTACAGTGCTGAAGAATATTTGCAATTTTTGTTTATGTAGTGCTGCACAGTATCAGAAATGCTCTTCATTTCATTGGTAGGGTGAAAAAGGTGACATGGGTCCCCCTGGTCCTCCTGGAATTGTAAGTTGCTGATCCTTTATTTTTTCTGCATTTGGTTGACATTGTTGTTTCATTGTAGTTCATGGCTGACTGAGAGTCCTACCTCTGGGTACAGCACCAAGAGCACCAGAACATTTTTCAAACCTACATGAACAGAAACAATGGTTTCCTTCTTTCAAGGTCAATTCTGTGCTCTGGGATTTGCTAGGTCACAAACACAGGCTAGACTATAACCTCAGACCAGCAGGACTGAGTCAGCCTCACTGAAGCCTGTTGTAACTATGTTGGCTTGGCAGGCAAACAGCTTCCTATTGGGGAGTGCTCTTTACTGGAATTTTCCCTGGTAATTCAGTGGAGTGGGGAAAGCATCCTGTCATTGGCATAAGGTTCAAAGTATGTTGAACTTTCCCTCCCTCACATCTCTGTATGATTCCAATGACTCTTTTCTTGGTAAGTAGTTTCACATAAGCATGTAACGTTTACAGGTTGTTCCAAGACCAGGCATTGATGCAACAGTGGGACCAAAAGGTAGCAAAGGATTGCCAGGACTTCCAGGAGCCAAAGGGGAGCGTGGATTCTCTGGCAGGCCAGGCCCACCTGGCTTGCCAGGATCTCCAGGTAGGAGTGCAAGCTTTAAATTAAGTTGTATGCTCAAACGTGTGATTGGGTATTTGGCTTCACAGACTTTACACACTCCTTTTAACAGAAGGCAGAATATTTAGAACTAATTGAGGGGTAGTCTTGAACTTCTGGGGATAATGTGAGGAATTCTGAGCATTTGTTGCCCTTGCTGTGGTGAGCTGAGGATGCTAATCAGATACTAGCTTAATGCTCCTAGGGGTAATCTATCTCATATCGCTCATCTATAGTTAATATATGTTATCCATTGCATTACACAGAGAAAGTTTTGTGTACCACGTGTCTGGTAGATGATCTGGGGCTACAGTGGGAGTGAGCAGTGACACCTGTAAGTGCATTATACATGCACAGAGAGGAACATAATGATTCCAATGATACAGCTTAGATATGGTTTTTTTCCCTCATCAGTACTTCTTTCATTAGTCCTGTTTTTTGTTTGGTTTGGTTTTTTTTCTAATCATAAACTTAGTTGTTGAGTCTCAGGACAGTTTTTCAAACAAGCATCTCTAAAAATGTGAAATGTGTATCATTGTCATCCTTGCAGAAATGTGATGTAAACCATTAAGCTAGCAAGGAACTAAGTCTTTCCTGTCTTAGGGATCACTACTGTTGGACCTCCTGGCCCACCTGGCTTACCTGGTGAGAGAGGACAGAAGGGAGATCCAGGTTTACCTGGGGTTTCTATTCCTGGGCAACCAGGAGTTGAGGGACCACAAGGACCGCCAGGACCACCAGGTCCCCCAGGGCCACCTGCACCATCTGTTGCTCCTGGTAAGTGATGATCACATAAACAGCAAGTAGAAGAGACTAAACAGCTTTGACATTTGTTTAATTTTGGGTTTCTGTGGTTTGTTTGTTTGGGTTTTTTTAATTCCACCTCTAAAGATGTTGTTTATCAGCAGCTGAAGTCCATGAGATTCTATTGCTATAGGGTCTCTAAGTTGCCCCCATTGCAAATCAAGACATCTTTAGGAAAACCTTAGGCTTAAGGACAGGTACAGAATTTGCTCCCTACTGAGAGCTGTGATAGCAGGAGAGTCAAAGGTGTAACTTTTCACAGAATTCCAGTTCCAGCTCATAAATATTCTAGTGTGTAGACCATGTGAAATTAGCTTTGGAGTGGACACTTTGGATGAAAGCACTTAGTTCTTTTTTTGGTATAAGGAGACTAGGGAATGGCAGATGGAATATAGGAACTGGAAAGCTGTGGTGGAGAGGGGATAACATGGTTCAGGAAGGAATTTAGTGTCTTGATGGCATTGGCATCTGAAGTGCCCTTGCTCTGATGATGACTCATAGGCATGGTTTTATAATATGAGGCTGAATATCAGAATAAAGTGTAGAGATGGAAGTGTGTAGGCTGTGGGAAGCGGTGGGAGATGGTTGAGGTTGTAAAGAATTGATGATTGTTGTGTATTATCACTGTTTCCTTGTGAGTTTGAATTACATGTGTGGGTTTTCACCAGCAGTTCTGTCTGAATTGCCAAAACATTTGGTCTGTGATTATGGTGGGTGTATTAGAATCTCCACACAAATACTTTTTTATACTGAATACATGTACTTGGTGCTGCTGTCAGTCTAACACAAATAGGTAATAAAACATCTGATTTTCCTTAGGTGAAGGGTTATGTGAGCAAGGGCCACCAGGTCCTCCAGGAGTTCCAGGACAACAAGGTTTTACAGGGGAGCGAGGCCAAAAAGGTGCAGTGTCATGGCTATATTTTCTATTTTTCTCTTTTTTTTTTGAAGCTTGGTAAAAAATGTAAAACCTGCATTAAATAATGATTAATGGTGCCCCTTCCCATTAGGGTTGAGTGCAGATGTTTTATGTCTCTGTGTAATAAAGCTATTTGCTTTGAGTGTAGGATACTCCTTCACACCTTATATTAAAGCAGAGGAGTCTGAGTGACTGAGGGTACATCCAATGTCTAGCATGGATCTTGAATAAAGTAAAATGGAACTTGAAGTTTATAAATATCTCCCAGGCAGATAGAAACTGGGTGCTTTGTAACAGCACTGGCCAAGTCTGTGTGAAAATGTTTCCTAGTTCATTAATAAATTTAACATTTTTTATGGAAA
This sequence comes from Urocynchramus pylzowi, assembly GCA_013397555.1. Taxonomy (NCBI): domain Eukaryota; kingdom Metazoa; phylum Chordata; class Aves; order Passeriformes; family Fringillidae; genus Urocynchramus; species Urocynchramus pylzowi. The sequence goes on along the minus strand of VZRH01004994.1, from coordinate 2,940,756 downwards.
GTAGCATTAAAGTTATAAATACAAGACTCCTAATTTGAGCTGGTCAGTCTGCAGTGAGTTTGTTTGTTTGCTGAGCAAAAGAAAGTCATATTTAATATATATCCTTGTTTCCAAAAAGACAATCTTGCAATGAGGATGCTGATATGGGTAAGTGAGAATCTTTTCCTAGCCCAACCATGGACATCATAAATTACTTTAGACATCTCACTTAATTTTGTACTCACGTCAAAGAAAAATATTTTTTCTCATGGAGATTGTAAGGATTAACTAATTAACATAAATGAAATGCTCAAATATTTCACTGATGAATGTCACATAAGTCTGTATGTGAAGGAAATTCCTAAGCTTCTTGAAACAAATCTTTTTTTTCTCATTAAATACTTCTAGTCTATTTTCAAATCAATTAAACATTCCCAGTATTTATTTTGCACTCTTGGAGTTTAATTAAGTTTGGGATTTTGATATGTGTGCTTTAGAGTTGTAGTTAGAAGTGTCAAGTACCTACTTTAAAAGGGGACACTTTTGCTAAGGGAAAAAAAAGTCCATGGTTTTATTTTCTATTTTTGAAATCCCTGGTTTTGTTTTAATTATTTTGCACTGTCATAAATACATTCTTAATAATGTCTGATATTGGTTGTCTGACTCCTAGCCACCAAAAAGCGTCAGTTTAACTTGCAGGGGGGTGAGGGGGGAGGCTTCTGATATTTAAGCAGTAATTATTTGAAGTAGTCACTTTTGACCTGGTATTATAGATCAGTAGCAAGAAAACAGTTGCTGTTGTGTTGAATTCTTTTAATATTTTATAGAACCTGATGCTCAAGTATGCTTTTTCAATGCAAATCTTTTTAGGTGATCGAGGAGACACATGCTTCAACTGCATAGGAACGGGAGTAACTGGTCCTCCTGGGGAGAGGGGACCACCAGGACCTCCGGGTAGTCCAGGTAGGGCTGGGGTCTTCACCAGTTTGCTTAATATGTTCCATAAAGTCACTTTTTATCAGGGTGTCTGGGTACAATGGTCACAATATATCTGTATATTGTGTGCAAGTTCAAATGTGCATTTGTCAGCTCCAGTGCAGAGTTGGTGCATGTTGTGTTTTGCACAGTTGGAAAGAAACATAATGGGCATGTGTAAAACAAACCCTCGTTCTTTGAAAATCTAGTCTTTGAGAAATATTTCTCTGTTCAAAGACAGCCTTGCAAGCATTCTGCATTTCAAAGGTGTAGGATCTGCTGTAGATTTAACTGAGAGAGAAAAATTAACTTCTACTACTTCTGTTCCTGGAATAATGGAGGGCTGGAGCTTTTTAAAAGCGTGATGTTTTTTGACACTACTGGTTCAACTTAGAGTTGCAAATATGATTCTGCTTAAATAAAATGAAGCTCTCAAAAAAAAACCCCAAAAAAACCAGAGTAAACTTTGTCTAGTTTTAAAACAACTTAGCTATTATCAATGAAACATAATGCTTGATATTGCAGCCTCTCCAGATTTGTTTTTATTTTATGCTTTTCTGTGCTACTCAGGTTCTCCTGGTTTTCCTGGACCAAAAGGTGAAAAGGGGCTTCCTGGATTAACTGGCCTTGTAGGGCCACCAGTAAGTGGTGGTGTTATGTTCTGGTGGGGAAAATAGTGTCTCATTTGTCTTGCATGATAGGTAGATCTGTAAACAATAGATTTCATTTATTGTCTAATACATATTTTTTTGTCCATAACTATCTTGAATGAATGATTCTTACATTGTTCCATACTCAGAGGGAGTGAAAGAAAAACTGAAATACCTTCTTTTCTTTCTTTTTTTTTTTTTTTTTTTTTTTTTTTTTAATCTCCCTCAGGGCTTTCCAGGTACCCCAGGTGTTCCTGGTAGACCTGGTCCTAAAGGAGATCCAGGGGATGTCCTGACTTCTCCAAGAATGAAAGGTGACAAAGGAGACCCCGGCTTCCCAGGACCTCCAGGTCTCCCTGGCATAGATGGCACTCCTGGACGAGATGGACTGCCAGGTTTGCCTGGCCCTAAGGGGGAACCTGTGAGTTCCATTCTAGGCTGTCTTTGACTGGATGGATGTTTTGGGAAGTCCTGCATGCATTTGACATAGTGCAGCTAAGAGAACTGGCACAAATGCACTTTCTCTGTATGTGATAAGGCAGGAATTCACTTTGGTAAATGCCAGTCTAGTGATCAGACACTGAGGTACCTCCTGAATCTGCCAGTGCTCTAGGAATAAGCCAAGGCTCCTCTTGGGCAGTGTCAGAGGGTCTCTTCTGCCATTGTCTACATTTCACTTATGTACTGGGAGGAACTAAGTACCCAGGTTTAGGCCTGCTCTCTACCATGTTAGCAAGATGTAGGCAGCTCATGAGAGCTGGAAGGATGGAAACTGCCAAAGAGTTTCTAAGCAGAAGCAATGAAACACTTTACTCTTTTGATAGTTAATACATTATCTTTCCCATCATGCTCTTTCTATTTTCAGGGCAGTGTTGCATTCAAAGGAGAAATGGGTCTTCCAGGTGACCCAGGGATACCAGGTCTTCCTGGAGAAAAAGGGCTTCCTGGACCTCCTGGTTTTGGTCCACAAGGCTCACCTGGTGAAAAGGGCATCCAAGGTGTATCTGGCCGTCCAGGGCCTCCTGGTGTCCCAGGTGAGTTGGTCTCTGTGTGCTGTTGAGCAAGTGCTGCAAAGCCAGACTTTGCCCCAGAACATAATGCTGCTTTTAAACTTTTCCTAGAGGCTTTGTGTGACCTGTTATTTGTGTGCTCCCTTACTGAGGGTCCTCACAGAACCAGAGGGAGGGCAGCATCTGTGCCATGCCACTTTAGGCACATGCCTCACCTTCTCCTCTGACCTCCAGGGAAGCTTTTCCTTCCCCACTGGCTGCAGTGGAAATGCATTGTAACTACCTTTGTATGCTTGGCTATACTGCAGCTAAAACAGGTTGGGGAAAAAAGGGGTTGCTTTGAACAACTTTGCTTTTGTTACTTTCTTGTCAACGACACAGATCCTAATCAAGTTGTGCTGGTGTCAGCTATGGAAATACTATTCACATGATGGTAGCAGGATGAAGCTATTAAAAAATAACAGTTCAGGAAAAACTGTCTGAAAATTGAACAGGGCTTCTGAGCCTCTAAGTGCTTTGTGGGGCTTGGGACTGGAGAACCTATTGAATAAAGTATTGCTGATATCTGAGTTTTTTGTAAGCTTGGGATGGGACTGGCATCTTTTCCTGCTAAAATAAAAACAGAAAAGCAACTCCTACTGAGTGATTCATACTTCTGCTTTTTGGTTTTAGGTCCAAAAGGTGAACCTGGCCAGACTATTACAGAACCAGGAGTTCCTGGTCCCCCTGGTCCTCCAGGAAGAACTGGTGATCCAGGTCTCCCAGGTAAAGCAGCAGCTAGATACCCAGGGAATTCCAAGAGCTTTTTATTCTGATTCTGGATAACTATGTTGATGTTCTTCTTTTTACAGGAGATCCTGGTCAGCCAGGTCAGCGTGGTTTACCTGGCATCCCAGGTGCAAAGGGAGAGCCAGGTATTCCTGGCATTGGACTTCCAGGTCCACCAGGCCCAAAGGGTATGTTTATTGCCCTGTTACTGTATTGTACTGGCTGGAAGAGGGGGTATAAGTGTTAGTGTCTCCTCACTTTTTACTAGTGAGTTGACTTCTGTCTCCAGAATCCTTTAAAAAATGTTTGTCATAAAGCTATACATCTTTATAACAGTTTCAGAAATACCAGGAGTAAAAAACTGCTGAGCTCTTATTATTCTGTTCACTGTCCTGCTCCTTCTCAGTAGCTTACATTCTTTAGTAAACCAATAACACTTTGGTAACACTTTGGGAAATGAGCTTGAATCAATAAATGATCTCCAAATGCTGCCTCAAGATGTTAATGTTTCTGATGTGAACTGCCTGTGATTTTTGTAAAAGCTCACAGCTTTGGGAGTGCCCCCTCTGAGAGTCCCAGAGACCCTTTGTGGCAAAGACTGAATGCTCAGAAGTTCTTTCAGCTGAATGGGTACTCCTTCAGGGCTTGGGCTAGCACAGAACCTCTTTTCATGGGCTTTAGGCTTGTCTGGAGGAGTTGTTCTAATGCTCTCTGGTGTCTTTTCTGCTGCCCTAATCTTCATGTCCTGTGTAGGTTTCCCAGGGACTCCAGGCCCGCCCGGAGCTCCAGGAACTCCGGGTCGCCCTGGTCTGGATGGACCTCCTGGACCACCTGGTTTCCCAGGAGAGAAGGTCTGTGTTTGTGTTTACTATAACATTTCCCTTAGAGATTTCTGTGTCACTGGGAAGATGGTGAGGAGGATTTCACCTCTAGTTCTCAGCTTTTGATGGTGGGAAAGTAAAATATTTTACTTGACATTTTGAGTGAGGGTAGTAAAATAGAAATTGTACTCTAAGATGGTGGCCGTTTTAATGTTTTTAGGAGAGGCTAAACTTAAAAAAAATCCTCTTTTAATTTTTTTTATCTGTTATAGGGAGACCGTGGGTTTGGAGTTCCAGGACCACCTGGGCCCCCAGGACCCCCAGGCCTAAAAGGACTTCAAGGACCTAAAGGTGATCCTGGCTTCCCAGGAAACCCTGGTCTCCCAGGCCGGGCAGGCTTTGATGGAACCCCAGGGCCCAAAGGTATTGAGAACTCTCCCCTGTTTTGTTGCCCTATTGAACTTTTAAAAATGTAGCTGTGCTGGGAGGCATATGGCAGTTAAATACAAGCAGTGCTGGCTTTAGAGCCATTACTTCAAAATCAATTTTTCCAAAGCAGACACACCTGTGTAAATGGAAGATTGTGTTCTCAAAAGGCAGCTAAGGGAGTAAATCCCAATCTGTGGATCAGTACCTGAAGCTCTGTATTCTAAAGACAAATAATGTTTATATGGAGGTAAAGCTTTATCAATAGAATAATTGTCATTTAGATGCACTGTGCTTCCACATGCACAGAGTTAGCAATTCACCTACCTCTGCTCTTGACCATGGTCTGTACTGACCTGCCCAGCATGCCTGGTTTGCTGGAGAGCATCTTTTGAGTTTGATGTGGATGATGGTGCAATATATGTGTATGTAGCCTAGAAACATAAACTTCATGTGGTCCACGTTGAGTGAAGACAAATCTCTGGCCTTGAGAAATAGCCTCTGGAGTGTGGCTTTTTCTCTATTAGATCAATGTTCATTTGCTTGCGGGGATGAGATTTCAAGCACAATGTTCAGGGACTCTGCTCTGAAAGCAAATGTCTCTGAAATTAGTTCAGTATTTGACTAAACAAGTGTTCTTTTAGGTGACCCTGGACCAAGTGGACCACCAGGACTTCCAGGCCCACCAGGCATCCCTGGCATTGGTGGTCAAGGTCCTCCTGGATCTCCAGGACCTCCAGGTCCTGTTGGCCCCCCAGGTAAAACTTACACAAATGGTTCCCTTAGGTTATTTCTGGCATATACAGGCAGGGACACAAGAGGCTGAAGGTCCAACTCCAGATAAACAGTGATAATTAAGTTTATGCCTCTGAAGGGAGTTTGGTTGCCTTTTGTCTAAAATGACTGGTTGCAGTCATTGATAGATAAAGATATGAACTTGTTCCATCTCTACACAGAACGGTACATGTGTATGCATGTACATCATTCTAGTCACAAAGTTTGTTCAGGGAAATTCCTTTTTCTTTCATTCAGTGAATGGGCTTGCTGTGCACCAACTCTTGATGTTGCAAATATGTGGCAGTCACCACAGTGAGAGCTCTTCCTGTGGTCTTCAGCATGCCTTACACCGAAGCCCTTCCAAACACATCCAGTTCCAGTATTAAATTAAATATTCTGCCATGCCTGTAAAATGTTTGTGTTGCATGTCTGTGAGCTACACTATTTGAATGTGTTTGTGTGTCAGCACTGGGCTTGTCATTGTTTGCAATGCATGCTGACAAAGTCATGGCCAGCTCTAAGACCATGGATCATGGGTTGGTTGGTCATATTCAGATCTTTATGAACTGTGAGCTGAGATTCAGCAAAGTGCTGAACTTGAAGGTGGACAAGCACTTGAGTAAATAGACCCATGGAGCTTGAATTCTGCTTGCATGCACAGTGTGGGTCATGTTTCAATCTGTTCTTCCTGAGTGGGGCAAGGAACATGTGGTCAGGGCACCAGCAAGCCTGGGATGTGCCCAGTGCTGGGAGCAGGGGACAGAAGGGGTTGGGACAAGGCACACAGCGGTTCCCTGGGGCAGCAGAGGGTCCTGTGCCTGGCTGGCTGTGCTGACTGGAGGATCCTGAGCTGCACTGGAGGTTAAACTGAAACACAAGAGCCTGATTTTGGGGTGAGGGGGGGATGGATTAGTGTGGGTTTGAATGTTTCATCCAATGCATGTTCTTTTGTCTTCTTGTAACATCTCCTCTGGTGCTAGCCAGAGTTTGATTTCATGTGACCACCAATGTATTCTGCAAAATACCAGTGTTGACAAATGCACAATGATTACTAGAGTTGATGGATTTGAAATGCCTCTATTTTCACTCTTGTCTGTACTGACTAATCAGTGTGGCTATTAACAGCATGGGGCTCTGAAATCTGGTGCATGCTGGAAGGTCCTGCTTGAGAAATCCTTATTTCCCTTGGCACTGCTCTGTCTCTGTTTTGTGCAGAATGCCTTACATTCCCTTCTCCCATCCCCTGTGTGTTTCACTAGGCTATTTTGATTCTGTTCCTTTATGCAGCATTAGGGTAAAGTTTCTGCGACTCTATTTTTCAGGTAATTTAGAAAATTCTTGGAAGGAAGTCCCTGTTCAGAATTTGCTTTCTCTGCACCACCATTTATTCAAGTAGTTTTCAATAGCTCAACATTTTTCCTTTTTTGAATATGTAACAAATTACTTTAGAATTTACTGTGTTGTCTATATTGTTGTAATTATGATGTGGTTACATTTTTGAGACCAGAAATTAGATTGGAATTAATTTCTATTTGAAAAAAATATCTTTACCATTCTAGGTATGGAGTTTGTCCTAAATATTATGTTCTCTTTTTTTTTTTTCCTACTTGCTGATAGAAAACCCTTGAACACAGAGCATGTGTATCCCCTGTCCATCATCTGGTACTGTGGTTTTTTTGCTCTGCAAAATAGCCACTCCAGGCACACAACACCATGGTTTAAAGCTGTGATGAGCTGCTGCCAGAGGGGAACATTCTTAGAATTAAATAAATGCAAGTCTACAGCTTATGCTATCAAGAAAATTCAATCTGCCTTTTCAGTGTGCAAAGAACACATGATGACATCACTCCTAAATTTCTTGTTCCTGCAGCTGAGAGTGGGGTCACCATTACAGAGTTGGAATTCTGCTGCCTTGGAGTTATTTATGAGGTTTTGGCATGGTGTTGTCAATTATCTCAGACTATGCCAGGGCATGCAGCATGCAGTATACCATCTGTGGTGTAACCATGTATGCTTACATAATAGAACTAGAAGAATGTGGGAAAATACTCTAAGTTTTTTTGTGTAATAAGGAAGGAACATCTTTTGAAAATCCATGTTTGGAGGGATTTAACAGAATGTGGAGCCAATCAGTGAGAAGCTGATTGATAGGGTGTACTCTGGTGTTCAGAAGGGGTCCAAGCCAGTGTCTAGAAATTAGTTTTGTAAGAAACATATCAGAAAAAGCTTGTTCCCCACTTTTGTAGAGAATACTAGACAAGGAGAGACAGGAAAAAGAATTTAAAATGTACTATCAATATTTGAAATTATCTCAGTGTTTGTGGCTTCTGCATACAGAGATGGCTGCACTTTGTAAAAGATCTCAAAGTTTCCTTGCAGTCTGGTTTCTCTTAGCTGCATTAGCATTGAATTCTTTGTGTTTAGATCTGTTTTCAGTAACTTTAGATAGTTTTTTTTGTCTTTGTTCTAATCTATATGTGCTTTATTTTGTTTCCTAACTTAATGACTATTACAACTGCTTACTGCTACCTGTCTCAACTTCCTGATGAGCTCTAACTCGTTGGCTTTTGAACCTCAGGTCCCCCAGGTACTGTGGTTTCTTTACCAAAGCCTTTTCTTAACTTGAGATTTATGAATTCTCCTTTTTGGTGAGCTACATTTCCAGAGTGAGCATCTTCACTGACTCTGTGCACTGGAGGGACACGAGCCACCTGCTTGCTTCAGTGGCTTGAGGTCAGGGGCATTAGCAATGAACAATCTTAAGCAAATTTTGACAATTATTATTTTTCATTCAGGAAAATAGAATGCAGTGCAGAATTTTGCTAACCTTCAAAAACGTTCAGCTGATGTTATCTCAGAATGTAGGAAAATTGAATTATTCATGGAAATAGGTGAATCTGAATACCTAATTTTAAAATACTAACTAGTTTAATAAATTTGGCTTTTTCTTTTAATAATCAGACTTAAAATGTTGTTGAAGAGAGTTGTTTTCCTTTTGAGATTTGAATTGCATTTGCTGCATCTTAGTAAAAGTTTAGTCATGTTTCTTTTCAGGAGAATATGGCCTTCTAACACTTGGAAGCCATTAAAAAATAATTGGTTTTAGAAGAATTGCAGGGCTTTCAGCAGTGCTATGAATGGATTGCAATTAAAACTATTCCTACAGTACTATACCCAGTCACACAGATCTCAGCCTTGCCTGACTTTTTGCTAAAAGGTTGTGTCTTAACCACATTGTCTAGGGCTGCAAGGCGTCCCAGGGGAGAAAGGGGATCCAGGGCCTCCAGGCTTCGATATTCCTGGTCCTCCAGGTGACCAAGGAGCTCCAGGATATCCAGGACCCCCTGGACTACCAGGGCCTCAGGGTTCACCTGGGCCCCCTGGCAGGGATGGAATACCTGGATTTCCAGGTAAGTTCGTGTATTTTACCTGTGGAGAAAGACCAAGCTGCAGTTACAGGCAGTAAGCTCTAAGCTCTTTATGCTTGGCCATGCCAGCTTAATGTGCTTAGGTGTTTATCCTACCTATTTAAAGTTGGATATATGTAACCATTACACCTCATACTTTAAAAAAAAAAAACAAAAACATTGTAACAAGATTTGTTGCATTAAAATCCTTGTTACCTTTCACTCTTCCCTGTAACTTGATTTAAATATTTTATACATTATTCTTTTTTGTAACTTTCAGACATGGCTTTGATCATCATTATAATACTTCTCTAATTTATTTTGTGATTTTTTTTTTCTAGTCGCTGCTATAATTAAGAATAAAATTTATTTAAAGAAAATCATGACAAATGCTCCTTAGTTTTAAGTATTAATTTCCTTATTCTAAGTGTTTTACTATTCAGTTAAGCTAGTCTGTTTTGGCCTTTAACATAGAAATACTAAAAATGAATTTTGATAATCTCTTGAATAGAGGGAGCAATACAAAAGATTCTAGAAGTAGAGTATACTTAATTGTCTTCTTGCCTTTCACTCAATTCAAGTTTGTTCCAACTAGTATTTGTGTTTCAAAGCAGGGAACTAAACCTCATGGAGATATAAACATGCTTTCTACCATAGCAGAGCAGTGCAGATTTTCTTCTCAGGACCTAACTGGAAAAATTGCCACAATTTTCAAATGTCATTTTATCTGATATTAACTTATACAATAAATGAATTCTTGTAGTTCCCTTAAAGCAGGCATGTGCTGGTTAATAAGTACCATAGAGATCCAGGGAAGCAAATTTAAAGTACCTGTTAGGTTTTGAGTTTCAGTTCAGAATAACAATGTGGTTGGTTCAATGCTTTTAGGTGCCAAAGGTGAGATGGGTGTCATGGGAGCTCCTGGTCCACCAGGGCCTCCAGGAACTCCTGGAAGAAATGGTCTGCCTGGCTTGAAAGGTAATGTTTGTTTTGTTCACCCCTGAAAGGGATGCAGAATGCTGTTTTCCCTATCCTGTGTTGAAAGAGGTTTTATGATACTAACATCTAGATTTTATAATACTAACATCTAGGTTTTAATTTCTGGGACCTGCCTGAGTTATCTTGTGATAGTGCTGATCTTCAGAATTGCTTTGCATTTTTAAGCCATAGCATTCAATCACTATTTAGTTGATGTCATGAATTGTTAGCTATTTTAGAAACATTTCCTTTGGATTGATGGCATTGAAGTAGGGCAATATTTTTGCAGTGTGTTTTGAAGTCTGCTTAAAACAGCAGAAAGAAGAAAATCAGTAGCTTAGGGTTATGGAGTCATCAAGAATTAGCTATATAGGTATCACAGACAGTCTCTTCTCTCTGCATTTTCCCAATCCTCTTGTTGGATATGAATTTGGAAAAAGAGTTTGGTAGAAGAGAACCCAGTTCACCTCTCCAGAACAAGGAGGCTCTGAGTCCAAAGCTGCCATAGCTGTTGTGACCCCTTTGTGCTGGTGGCACAGCGTGGCTCAGACAGGCACAGCTGCTTCCTCTGCTGTCCAGAGCTGGCAGTCACCCCTGTGCACTCCATTCCCTCAGCTTTGTTCCAGGGCTAAAGATGCTGTGGAGCACCTTCCATAAAATGCCTGATCATTTGGTGAATTCCAACCTCATGAATAAATCATGGAATGCCTATGTAAGAAAAACCATGACAAATACCTTAAGGATTTTTTTTCCTTTTGTTGGCTGCACCTTCTGTAGGTAATAGTGGATTACCTGGTCCACCAGGACCTCCTGGACCAGTGGGGCAGAAAGGCATCAAGGGTGAAGCAGGTCTGCCAGGTCCACCTGGAACACTTGATCCCAAACAGCTGGGAGCAAAAGGAGAAAAAGGAGATCCGGGTGTTCCAGGTAAGGAGTTTTGCATGTGGATATGGGGAGGTGGTTTGTCCTCTACACATAGTAGTGAGCTGTGACTGAATCCATTACTATTCATTCATTCATTCTTACAGAAAAAATTAATTTGGAGTATAGATGTGGTTTAAGGGTCTTGTATTTAGGCTTTTTTAAAAGGGATTTCGTGACCAAGTTCTTCTTTATGGTTAGTTTGCAGTGTCCTTGCTCATTAGCTGTTACTGTTTGGCACATGGCAGTTTTGTAATAGCACTAAGGTGCTTTCAGCAGGATTACAATTCAGTCTTCCAGGAGTTATTCCTAAGCATGATGAGAGAGTTTTCATAGCTGCTGTCTCAAAGGCCCTTTGGTCTTTGCCACGTAGGATGAAGTTGCTCAGGTTATCTGCTCATGCACCACCTCTGTATTCTCCCTTTGGGTGTCTCTCTGTACCAGCTATGAGCTAAATGTCATCTGTTTGTGTTTCTGCTTGGGAAGGTGGCAGCCTGGAAGTCTTCAGCAAGTCTGTGTTCTCTCATTCTTGCTGGCTTCTCCCTCCTCCCCCACCAAGGGTTGTGATGTCTCCTTTGAACTCTTAATTTAGTCTTGAGAAGTGTAAAAAATATTCTACCCTAGAGAGAGCCAGAATGCTTTTCCCTAATGTTTTCCTAGCCATTATTGTTACCTAATAATTGTACTAATTTCTTGCAAGCTTAGATAGGAACCTAAGACACTATTTTTCTTTTCCTGTGGAAAGCAAGTTTAACTATGTCAGCAGGGCAACACAAAGTTCTTATGGGATAACAGCCACATAGAATTTGTAAAAATCTGCTAAAACACCTGCATTAATTTTTATAATATATTAGTCCCAAAGTGATTTTGGTGTAGCAATGTAATTTAACTTGTATATAAATAATCTGGGTGAATGCAGAGGTTAGAATGGACTCTGCCCATCCAGAAGACAGCCCTTGAATGAAGTATGTTGGCATTAGTCATGAAGTTACTTTTTTCTCTACTTACTTATGTTGTTCCTGTTCTGCAGTAATTTTAAATTTTCCAGAACAAATACTTTGTGTTCTGTGATACTTTTCTTTGCTAAGCTAGGAGGAATTATATTTACTGAAGAAAAATTCCTATTTGGTTTTTTATTCATCCATAGCTACATCTGATCTCTTAAGGTAAAAGAAAACTTACAGTAGTAGTGATAGTAATAATAATAAAATGTGTCTTTTTCCCTTGAGGTATTCCTGGTTTATCAGGCCAGAAAGGTTATCAAGGTCTCCCAGGTGACCCAGGCCCACCAGGACTTAGTGGCCCACCAGGTGTGCCAGGATTGCCAGGTCAGTAAACAAGGCCTCAGCTGAACAGCTTTGATGAATAAAGATTTGCATGTGTTTTCATCACATGGATTTGGGCTGCTAATCCACTTATATCTAAACTAACCTTAGGGATTTTCACTTAAAACTACAGCACAGTTTTGGGACATTTGAAGTCATTATCCAAACACATGCTTGAAGCTCTTTCCTTCAGACAGACACAAGAGCAGGTTTAAACTGATCCCATTAAAGATTAAGGTGTCTTTTAGGATGACTGGAAAAGTACTTGCTGCTTGAGCAAGCAATGTGACTGCAGAATCTGCCAATAGGACATTCATTTAATGTGTTTATTTCGTATATTGCTAAGCATTATATTTTGAAAACAGCCAAATGGATGTATTACAAAGGCTGTTGGGGTGTCAAATATTTGCTTTAAAGAATTGCAAGGACCATGAAAACTAATTCTGTTTTGCACCACTTCTCCCTACAGCTATAACAGTTTATCTGAGATCTTGAGTCCTTGCTTGCTGTGTCTAATGTAGCCCTTGCTCTAAGGAGTTTGTTGGGCTTAGGGAACTATGGACTCAAACTAGTTTGGGCATTGTAGGTTGCATTTAATTCTGTAAAAGAAGCTGCTGTATACTTGTTGCACATAAGAAAGAGATAATGTGTTTATTCTGCAAAGGAACTCATGAGAGACCATGTCACACCAGTGCTGAATCCTTTCAGATGGTGACTAAATCCTTGACTGAGATTTGACCTATTTCATTAGACTTATTTCAAGTGGCCCTGATCAAATCTTGGCTTGCAACAAAATGAAGGTGTTGAATATTTTACTACAAATAATTGTGGAAAAGCAAGTAGGAGCAGTATGAGACCTAAAGCAACTCCAAATCCATTGCTTGTAATCAGATGATAAGCATGTTCATATGAGAATGCATGGATATCAGAAACCTGTAATTATTGACATTAATTAACTCAATCACACCTTTCCTAGGCATTAAGGGAGACATGGGGCTTCCTGGGCAGCCTGGACCAACAGGACCTCCAGGATTAAAAGGAGCTATGGGAGAGATGGGTCTTCCAGGTTAGTTTCTGTGCTTGAATTTTACTTCATTTGGGCCGGTGTTCTCCTCTTATATACTCCAAAGATGACTCTGCTTGTGTCTAGCATGTAATAATAGCAATATAGATGATGATTGCATAAAACCCTACATACATAATTGAGATTTTCAGGTAATTGTTTTAGTTTGGTTTTAAAAGTAACAAAACATTAGGTATTCAAGGCCAGCCAGTCAAATTGTTAGGGCTTTCTAGTTTAGTTGCTGTACTTTGAATGATTTCTGTAAATTACTGCAGAAGTTCTATTTATATTTTTTTAAATTTCATTTTATCTTTTGGACAGGTCCCCCTGGGCTTAAAGGCAGCCAAGGACTAGCAGGACGTCCAGGGCAGCCTGGGCCTGCAGGATTTCCTGGACTGAAGGGGGAGAAAGGTGACCCTGGTCTTTCAAGCATTGGTATTCCTGGTCCCCCTGGACCAAAGGTACCTTTACAAAATCATTCAGTGGAAAATTATATGAGGAAATTAGATTTTGTGTTGATTTTTTTTCACTTTTTTTTTTACTTAATATATATTATGTATAAATATAAATATGTATATAAATATATTAGTAACAAGCAGGGTTGACTTTGCAGGTGAGATAAAAATTTCTAATTTTAAAGGTGGAAATATTTATATATAACTTAATTAGGTTAAAGCAGAAAATTGTTTACCAGACTTTTCAAGTTGTGTTTCCTTAGTGGCCTAATCTTCACTGTGACACTTTTGTGGTTGCTAGGGATTTATACAATTAATATCATTTTCCCCCTGTCTAATTATGTAGTTAATTCCTAAAAAGTTCAGAGGTGCATTTAAGAACAAATTACTAATAATATAGCATGGTTACTGCTGCTTAAAATTTTAAAGTCTGTATAAAGTGTTTTAATTAGTATTTACCTATATAATTTTTTCTGCCACCCACAAAAAAGTGACAAAAAGATCTTCAGAACATCTAACAGTCTTCACTGATGCCTTGCAATTGATGTTGTGCACAATTAACTTAGCAAAAACATTGCATGATTAAAGCTGCACTGGTTTCTTTTTTGTTCTGCATTATCATGGGGTAAAAATCTCTGATCCTGCTGGAAGAAAGGAAGATACGTTTTTCTTTAACGTAGGCCAGTTCTGAGGAAAAACTATGATACTGTACACAAAATTATAGGGGAAAACTGTTGAAGTCTTTGCTATTGCTGTTTTTGCTTAATTTTGTGTTGAGATGATTCACATTAACAGGATATGAAGAGAGGTGACACAATATACTTGTGACCTTGATGTGATGGTAGGATGGGGAACATACAATAAGGGCTTTCCTATCTTAAGAAGTCTGGGTTCTTATTTCTGCTTAATGTTTTCCAGGGAGATCTTGGCTTGCCTGGATACCCAGGTAGTCCAGGCTCTAAAGGTATAGCTGGAAATCCTGGTTTGCCTGGATTTCCAGGCAGTCCAGGTGCAAAAGGAGAACCAGGCCTTCCTGGATTCCCAGGTAATCCTCAGATTTTTTTTCATTTCCCCTGTTGCTAATATTGGTATGAACAGCTAAACACAGTGGGTAACTGGGGGAGACTCCAGCTTCTCAGAGTTTCAGGCTATCTGCTGCTTCTAAGCCTTGTGCTGTTGGAATTGTCACTGAAAAAATATGGGAATGCATCTCTTATGAGTGCCTTCTGAAATTGTTCATCTGCTCTGAGGGGATGGAGCAGCTGGGTTAGTTAATACTCTCCATATCACTCACTCTTACCTCCTCTAACACACAAATATTGGGGTCAAAAAAAAAAATCTGTTTTTTCTTAATGAATCAATAAAAAATTGCCATCCTGGAAAATGTAGCAGGTTTTTTTCATAGTATTTATTGTCCAAAAATGTGTTCTAAAGAGGAATCTCTGAAATATAATTAAATTAGGTTTTGCACTTTGTTCTTTAAAAAATGTTAATAGCAGTTGTCCACAGGTGCATGCCAGTTTTTTCATTCAAATTTTAAAGAAACTAAGTCTTTACCTCTGCCGCATTTACAGCACTAAAGGCTGTTTTACAAATATGCTTGAGATGCTTTGATGTAGAAAATTAGGGAGTTTACAACTGGTCATGACAGCAGGAAATTTAGAAGAAAACAAAACCTGACCATGAACCTGACAGTTTTTACCCTCTGTTTCATGTCATGGCTAAAAGACTGAACAGCCACAAGGTGTACTGAGACACTGCCTTGATCAGGCTCAGGTGCTGTTCAGAGCAGACATGCAGCAGATCAGGTGTTTCTCCTGCCTCCCACTCAACTCATGCTGTAGGGGTGAGAATCCAGTGTAAACTCTAAGACCATTTTTACTTTTTCAGGAAGGGAAAAGAGGTTTGGGGAAGGACTATTCAATCCCAGTTCATAATGCTTTCAATTTCTTGTCAAGCAGAAACACCTGTCTTTAAAATGGTAACTTTCTAGCAGACTGCCTGTCCTGTGTCTTTGCTATGAGCCCTCACCAGTGAACAGGAGGCTTGAGATTAGCAGTAAGGGCAGTTGTACCAGTATGTTTTGTTTCTGTGCATTCTTTGCTTTCCAATTCATCTCCTTGACCAGCTGTAAATCTGCAAAATGAGCATAAATACAGTATCTTGGTAGAATTAGCTCATTTGTTACTCAGGGCATCTCAGATTGTAGCATTTCAGGATCTGCTGAAAAGTCAGTTTTGTTCATTATTTGATTGAAATGCATGTACTTTACAGGAACACCAGGAATTCCAGGACCAAAAGGTATTGAGGGCCCTCCAGGTAATCCTGGCCTGCCTGGACCACCTGGGCCAGTAGGTGAGCATGGACAGTGCAGCAGAGACCAGCTGCTTCTGTGAGAAACATAACACATGAAGGCACTTCCTTTCTTATCTTTTTAGCATCATGGAAATGTATCCATGTGTACATGGGTGCTTGAACACCATTGAACACACTTAATTCATGGAAATTAAACAGCAAAGAAAGAAATTTTAACTTTCTTTTGAGGACTTGTATTTGCTGTCAATTCATTAGCTATTGAAACAAGTTAACTGTTTCTGTACTTACCAGCTTTATTTATGCTAAGTATTACAGTGGTCTAACCTGTTTTTATAGGAGCAAAATCCTAATTTATTCTAAAGGGAAGCATTATATTTTTAGCAAACACTGCTTGAAAATTCACAGGCCTTAAAAGGCTTTTCTGAATTGTCAGGGGAGAGAGAGAAAGGTTTACTTTTAAGATTACACCTCTGCAAATCTTTTATTGCATTACCACACCTTTAGATTCAGATGGTGGTGAAGGGGATGGTGGTTTTCTTTACTGCAGTTTAGGCAAGACTGTGCTGATGTGTTCCATCCCTGTTTTAGGTGATATTGGTCGTCCTGGCCCTCCTGGTCCTTCAGGGGAAAAGGGACAACCTGGTCGAGACGGTATCCCTGGGCCAGCGGGTCAGAAGGGTGAACCAGGTTAGGTGTCCTTCCTGTTCCTTTCCTCCTCTTCACTCTGCTTGACATGTCCTGCTTGCTCTATTCTCTCTTTCCTGTAACTGCCCTTACACCTTCAAAGCTGTTCCTGTGGTTCCTGGCTGCTGGATGGCTCACAAAGGCTGCTGGCAAGCGGCCAGGGAAGCACAAGACAAGAATTCAGTCAGCCCTCCTGGATTTTATTAGCTGGCTTTAACACCAGCCCCTGTTCCTGTGTTCCATGGTAGCTGTATGGCTTCAGCTCAGTTACACAGTGGATAAACAGTGTAATCCCTGCTCTAAAGACAGATCTTCAAACAAAAATACAAATATAGTAACTCCCAAAATCTGAAAGAATGTGGATTGTGAAGGGATGGAAACAGTTATGAGAGGTATGGATGCATTCGATAGCAAAACCTCCAACTTTGGGAAGACTGGTGAGTGAATGAGAATCCAAGCAATTTCAAGAATCACTTATTTAGATGAACTGCACTTTCATTGTTCTAAGCCTCCTATTCCCATTCCTGGAGACCTGAAAGCTAAATATTCATTTTTGTCTAAATCTATCTTTTTTTCAGGTCTACCAGGTTTTGGGCGTCCAGGACCCCCAGGACTCCCAGGATTGTCAGGTAAAGTTTTTCTGTTGCCCTTTGTTAAAAAGATTCAATGTAAAATACATTTACAAAAACAAAACAAAAAACAAGAAGGGTATATTGTTTTTTCTGTAACATATGAATGCTATAGCTACAAGTAATTTTTTTTTTTCCTCAGCAGACTGTTTTAAATTAACCACAGCAATAAAGACATTTTATTACTGACCACTGTATTTTGTAAATTAGCAATTATGCAGCCAGAATAAATGCACATAGAGCAATAGCCTGTTGCATTGTGTGGAACTTTGCTGATTGGTGTCAGTAAATAAAGCATTCATACAACAGATGACAAATGAAGCTGCTTTGAAAGTATAGGTACTTGATACATTGCTCTTCTCTGGTAGCATTAAAGCTCCTAAATTCTCCAGGCTTATTTGAAAATTTTGCAAGTATGTCTTAAATTTCAGCAACATCTCAAAAAAAGGATGAAATCTTAATACTGACAGGTTTCTTCAAAGAAAGCCTTATTTGTAGGCTTACAGTCTCCAAGGATATTCATGAATTACAGCATCACTGACTTAGGAAGACTTTTTAACATGTTATAAGCTATAGTGCTTTCTCCTGCAAGGATTATTAGCCCTCACTCTTTTCTGAACGTTAGACAATTTTACCCTGTCTCACCCTGCAAATAAGGGGAGTTGTGTCCAGACTTGTGCCTTCTGCAAGAGAGAGAAATAGCTTTGCAAGTTGGCTTTTGGGCTTTATATAAATTTGTAGCAGTATTCACAAACATGACTTTTTACAGGGCAGAAAGGAGAACTGGGGTTACCTGGCCCACCGGGACCCCCAGGACTTCCAGGACCGAAGGGAGAACCAGGTTTCCAGGGATTCCCTGGACTGCAGGGTCCACCAGGTCCACCAGGAATACCAGGGCCACCTCTGGAAGGTCCTAAAGGTAGCCCTGGCCCACCAGGTGTTCCAGGAAGGCCAGGTAAGAGCATGATCCATACCTATGAACATCTGCCAGTACTTTGATATTTTGCTGGTAGGTCATCAGCCTTTTAAATTGGCTCCGTTTATTTGGATGGATAAGGCCAAGCCTCATGGCATAGGTGCGTGGGCAACCAGAGAATTATGTTGCCAAAAAACCCCAGTATCTATAAATAAACTAGCCTCAGTTTCTCCAAATTTCGGATGCCTGGCAGCAAAAATCAAAGCCGTTCCCCGCGGGAGGTTCTCCGCATGCTGCCCCAATAATCACTCACAAGCACGATACGACCTCTGAACATCCGAGACCTTTGAGTGCTGTCACGCCATCAGCAAACGTCACCGCGCACAACAAACCAAAAGTAACAAGCCCCATCATCCTAAGAGTCATGAAAATCAAATTCCCACTAGCATCCCAGCATGGTCAGATTGGATATTGCTCCTCATCTCCGGGCCATGTAACACAAGTCATTGCTCCATCGTGTCACGTGGCTCCCGTGGACTCCGTGCTCCATCGTGCCGTGTTCATCTTTCCATTCCATGTTTGCATCTTACTCCTGCACCAACTAATTCTGGGAATGAGGAAACACTACAGTGAGTTAACATTGCTGAGCAACTACCTGGCCTGTGTTAGGATTTGATTTCTATTTTGTGTACAGAATGTTTATTTGCATTTAGATACTGCTCTTGAAAAAATCTAATTTAAATGAACCTGCCACAGCTCCAGCTCAAGCTTAGTTCTGGACCTCTAATCCAGAAGTACTTTGCTACATCTAAGATTCATCTCACATAAAAGGCTTGAAATTGTCCCTAAAGGAGACTGCTTTCAAACCAAGCTGTTAGTTGATGACAGGGATTTTTTTTTTCTTTGCAGATTAATAGTGAAGTAATATTTTTATTTATTACCCTCAAATTATTCTTTAAATAAGACTTTTCAGAGGAAAGTTAGTTTGGAGTTAGTACATTTGTAAAATAGCTGCAACACAGATATTGTTGATTTTTGAGTATCAAGGGAGAGTTTAGCTTTGCAGTATACACTTGAAAAGATTTAAAGGTTCCCATTTTCCTCATGCTTGCTTCTGACACAAGAGGAGGCAGTCACACTGAATAATGTTTCTTTGAATGGAATTTTTTCAAAATATTTTCCCTAGAGCTGGAATTGAATCATATGTTATTATCAATGGCAATATGAGTTTTTTCTTTCTCAGAGTAGGCTATGAACTCATATACCCTAACTGTGTATTTAAAAAATGAGTCATTATAAACATTGGTTTTAATCTGTAACACCTTAGAACTAGGGTGCTGTTTGCCAGTATAATGAGGTTTTCTTCTAGTGCCAGTAAAAATACTTCCGTTGTGTTTCATCCTAAAGCTGCTTTGTGTGTGACTGATGCAGAACAACCACCCTATGGGTTAATAATCCCCAGCCAGTCACAATGTCTTCCTGGTTTCCTATTTGGTTAGTAGAATGAGGAGTGCATGCCTTCCCCGTTTTTCCTGGAGGAACTGACTCCCTGCTATGCTAACCAGGCAGCAGAGCATCCCTGCAGCACGTTTGTAGCCCCAGTTTGCTTTGGACTTTGTTGATTCTTCTGTATATAGAGTAGTGCAGCAATTAAAATTTTGGCCTAGGACAGTGATTGGTCCATAACAGTATAGGCTTTCATTTTTAGAAGTTTCTTATACAGAGGATATCTCCAAACTTTAAAGAAGTCTTTAAAAGTACATCGGGCTAAGCAACCTCTGAGGTGTAATAGAAGTACCAACTGAGATCCCTGCTCTGCTGTAGCATTGGGGTTTTATGGAGCTGCTCATCCTGTTCACACTTCCCTGTCCAAATCAAGTGTTTACTGATTCTGATCAGCTGAGAAGGTGGAGCAATGGTGGGACTGATTTTGTGCAGGTTTATGAGCAAGGGAAACAAGCAGTGAGGTTCTGCTCAGCCATGTTCTCTCTCTTTTTCTCTTTCTTTCTCTTATTTCCATTTTTGTTGCATGCAATGTATAAAGTGAAGCATTTGTTTTGCTCAGTTATGTGTGAACTAATGTGGATAAACCAAACTATTATTGCAGTTCTGGTACAATCAGCACTCCAGCCTTTTGTTTCCGACGATAACAGAGTCTATTGTTGGAATGCTGATTTTGTAACATTTCAACATAAGGCAGTTACTCATAAAAGCAGCTGTGTGGCTGTCAAATTACCCCTTCTAGGGACAGAAATAAAACCAGAAGCTGTTTGTGTGTGCTGTTTGTTGTTGACTTCTGGGTATATTCTAAGATTAGTAAAAGAGATTAAGTCAAACATGATGTGGCTCTCTGACTCCAGTTGAGTTACCCCTAAAATAAACATTGATAGATGGTGTTGGCATAGATGTATTAATTCATTATAAAATTAAGCCGATTTCCAGGGCAACAGAACACTGCTGTTAATCCACGTCTTGTTTTCCTTGCAATGAAAAATAATAGTTTGGTGTTTTGCACACTGTATGTAAAGGAATATTGAGCTAAATCTAAAAAGAAAGGTTTAGTTGAATATGTTAGTTTGTTGATATTTCTAACAATTTTGATGTTTTTCCCCTTGTTCTAATGATGACCTTGGTGAATTCTGACCCCCTACTCCCAGGTCCCTCAGGTTAGCCCCGTAACTCCAAAATAATAACTTTGCATGAAAATGAATGTATTACTTTTGTAGTGTCTAAATGTAGATATGCAGAGTCATGTTTCAGACATACCTTTTAATTTGTGGTGGGAAAAAAATGCTCAGAGTTGGCTTTCAGCCATCTCTTCCATGTTGTTGTGGGACTGACATTGGAAGGACACAGTTGCTTTGCCCATGTTGGAAGACCATGTGAGTCTAGATTTGCAAGGCTTTTATAAAGTGTCCCCAGCTGTGAAACTTGTTTTTAGCTTTTTTTTTTTCCTCAGTGCAGTTGGAAACAATATCTTCTGATTTTCAGCTTTTTTTAAAAAAGTACATTGCACTGTCCTCCCATGACTTGCTGGATAATTGTGTGTTGCAGCTTGGGCAAGTGACAGTAGTCATTTTTGTAGCACCTGCTAATGTTCATTTTGGACACTCTCAAGTGATTTAAATAAATTAGATGTTTCTTTTAAACCAACAGTATCTGTAGGAAAATTTATATAGACTAACAGTGATGCTTTGGATTCCCAACTTAGAGCCTTTTAAGTCTTCAGTGCAGAGAAATCCTTATTTCCATTGTTTCAACTTCACTAGCCCATTTAGAGGAAATGAGGAAAGTTCTTCCTTGCACAAGTATTTAATGACAATAAAGCTCACAGTCATGTCCTCCCTGGCACTAGGGCAGTGGGACAGACTTAGTGAGAACATTGGTAAGACATTTATTGTAGCCTTAGTGTATCAGCATGGAGCACAAACTGGCACTTGGGAAGATTTTAACATCTGTGTCTAGACTGAAAATGACTTGGTATATCTATTTAATAATAATGATGTCTTTAGGTTTTGCTATGATGACTTTCAGGCAGCAAAGAACTGTTGTGAAAATTTAATAAAGGAACACATTTTAGTTTTCAGCCTGCTGTCCTAAGCACCACGAGGTAGCAAATGTGGTAGCCCCTGATGTTTGAATCCTATCTTTATGCAGCCATGTCAAAAAAAGGAAATGTGGCTTTACCTTTTAATTTAACTGTGGTCACCCAAGCAGTTAACCACACTTTCAAAGAGAGCTGCCATCATGGGGTGCTGAGAGGAACTGAGCAATTGCATCAAGTTTTGTTCTACCCTGTGACTGATCAGCCAGAATTCAGTGATGAACTTGTGTAGGACTGATCTATAAGTCATAGCAAAACTTACCTATCAGTAAAATATAGTTTATAAGTGCTTAACAGTAACAATGAAATGTCCATGTCATTATTTTTAACAACTGTATTACAGTTAGTATTTAAAATAATTTACCAAATATGTAAGGAATAGTGCTGTGAGGTAAACCTATGTGTATTTATTGTAGTTTTTAGCTGCAAATTGCATGATGATATGTTGATATATTTAAATCATTTCACTGACATGAAATATGCAAGTGGCACAAGAACTAAAACATATGTTAACTTAGGAGCATTGTAGGGACAACCAGCTTATCTTTTGAGAGAGGGCATTTAAATCATTTTTCTAAGGATGTTATCACGTGCCATTCTCCATATAACCTTGAGCAGGTAAATTAGCATTTTGAAATATTTTTATCAAGACAAAATAATGCCAACAGTAAAGACAACAAATTCTAAATTTGCAAGCTCTGCCGTGTTTTTGCACAGCATTTGCAGCCCTGTTGATCCATGTCAATCCTGCTTATAGTTTCAAAGAGGGCATAAGCCTACTTTTCAGTCCTGGAATTGTATTCACAGATAGTTGAGGCTCATACCTGATTAGTGGTGATAAGTCCTTCTGTTAGTCACACTTCCCCCCTGCCCACAGCAGAACTTTGCACAAGAGTAAGTTGTAATTCACAGTTTACCTATTTGCCAAGCTCTGGGTGCTGTGAGGCTGAATGATGTCAGTGAAATGGTTTCATAGTCCAAACACTGTTGTGAGCAGGACTAACCATTTATAGGCCTTAGCTGTAATGTTAAAGCAATAATATTTTCTCTAGTGAAGCTTTAAGTTTGCTGTTAAATGAAGTGTCAAATTAGTTTCAGTAGAGCTTAGTCACCAGAATAACTAGCATCTGAAAATACCTGTTTGTGTATTCATGTGTGGTTTTATGCATGCATGTGGATTATACTGTAAATGCAAAATATGCTGGTGAAATGGGTTGTTGTGTAGTGTATATGCTGTCATCTGTACTATTTCTAACTAGTAATCTTGTTTTGTACTGTGTGATGTCTGACCCTTCTAACATCGATCATTGGGCTTTGGTGAACTCTGATCCTTCCAGGGCCTCCAGGTTAGACTCTTAACTCGGGCAATTTGTTTTACTGCATTGCACTTGATGTAAGAGAAACAGATGTTTTCCTGTAATTCTGTGATTGTCTTCTTAAGGGTTGTGGTTACTCTGCAGACCGTATGTGTTTGATTAGCATGCCCCAGATGGTAACCTGGTATTATTTTGCATGTGTACAGTACTAGACCAGTATGAAAGAACAAAATGAACACAAAAAATCCTCACATAATGGGATGTTTTCTGTAGCTGAAACTGCTACAGGATATGTGTGAAATTTGGTACAAAACTGCTGTTGATCTAAAAAGAGAAGGAATTCTATACTCAAATTTGCATGCAGAAATACAAATCATCAAATTTATCCATTGGGTATAGACTATGTGAAAAGGATGTCAAAGGAGATGTTAAGTTGTTCAAGGTTGCAGGAGGACCGAAAATCCAGCACACTGATAAATGTCAGATTTGTACTACAGGAGAGAATGTCATAGCACTGTCCTGCAAAAAAATCCTTTTGTTAATCTAGTTATGAGCTCTGATTTGTAAAATGCTATTAGCTGTTGCTGCACTTGCTTATGGTTTATTTGCCACAAGTTAATACTGATTACCTTCCATTTAGATGGTGGAACAAAGGTGGAGGTCTCATCCTTGAGTTCTCCAGATATCAAAGTTTCTTTTATACCCACTGCTTTGTTTTGGATTAATCCGGCTGTAGCAAAGGCAAAATGTTTAAAGACCAGCCCAGTTTCTTTGTTAGATTTACATAGTGTAAGTCTACTAAAGATTTTCAAAAATCAGTTGCAGGGAGAGTCATTCAACATAAGGAAGTTTCTGCAACTCAGGTTGTTATATAGGCGAGGCAGAATGACAAGCTTCCTGCTGCCCAGCAGTCAGGAGACAGCACACGTGTGCTCCTTAATAGGTATGTCAAATTCTAGCAAGAAAGCAGCACTACAGTGTTTACACTGTACTGTGTTAGTGTTGAGACTAGCTCACAAAAGGAATTCAGGCTGTTAGGACATGGTGAATGTAATGCAGGTCAGCAGAGAGGATATTTGTACCATCTAATTTTGGGTTTCTTGGCTCCTAGTAAAGGCACTGGTCTGGTCACCAGTAAGCTGCTAATGCAGGTGAGCTACACTGCCTTCTGGAAAGACCTGCTTCATCAGCTAGATAAGGGGCCTTGGTTCCTGATTTGGGTAGTGCAAAGAATTCCTCTTACTTTTTTTCCTTTTATTTTACCCTGAATTTAGCACTGAAATAGAGCTGGGAAGTTAAGCCAAAATATCCTTTTTTTTTTTAAACACTGAAGGCACAAACTTGGGGAGAATGAATGATATAGACTGATGTGTGCATATTTGTTCTGCAATGTTAAGGTCCACCAGGCCCAGAAGGTCCACGAGGGCCACCAGGCAGTGGAGGACTTAAAGGGGAAAAAGGAAACCCAGGTCCACCTGGTCCACCTGGCCTGACTGGTCCAAAGGGAGATCAAGGACCACCTGGACACCAGGTAGGACAAGAAATGGAGTTTTCCCCTAGTTAATTATTAAATCAAATAAAAATGGAATATATTTGGGTGGAACATGCAGTTTAACATAATAAAAGCCAAAATGTGGTAGCTAACACCCTGTCTTGTAGCAAGGAAGAGGCTCTTTTCCTTATCTATCCCCCCAGTATCTAGGCAGGATGTCCCTGCTGTGTTCCCATGGGAGCTGGAGCTGTCCATGCAGCCTCGTGTTCCCCCTCTCTCTGACAGCCCCCCACAGCCTCAGCCCTCCACAGCCCCCAGTGTGCTTTGCTGTCCCCAGCCACCTGTTCCATTCTGGTTCTCTGAACTGCTGAGATGAGGGAATAACATGAGGCTCTTCTCTTCAGGGGGATCCTGGTCGTCCAGGTCTGAATGGAATGAAGGGTGACCCCGGGGTTCCAGGCGTTCCAGGATTCCCAGGTATTTCACTGGCTATTCCCAGGTATTTAACCAGCATTTTGAGCAAAACCTCCAGACACAGTAACAGCCTGTTTAGGCCATTCCTGCAGCAGACTTTGTAGAACAGCATGTTCTTTCACTGGGTAACTGTGTGAATTTGATGTTTCAGGCATGAAGGGTCCCACTGGACCTGCAGGACCTGCTGGCCTCATGGGCACCCAGGGGCTGCCGGGCCCACCAGGTAGGAGTCCTGGGTAGTGGCACTGTCGCTTTTGTTCCCTGTCAGTAGAATTTGTTACATAGATGAGCAGGTTTCAGCCAGCAGTCAAAGTGAAATGGGCAAGATCTTCAACATAATTCCAACCTGTCCTTTTTAGCCCCTACAAGTAATTCTAATATGTTTTATACTCTGTATCCACTCTATATGGATTAACTCCTCTGAGAGGGGTCCTTAGAGGGGGTCACCAAAAGTACATTTTTGTCCTATACATACACTTATTCTTTCTTGCAATGATGGAGCTCTTGGCTTCTGATTTTGTAATAAAGAAACTGTTTCTAATGCTGTCTTCCATCTTGATTTCTCTAATACCAATCTTCCTTCTCTCAGGTCCACCAGGTTTACCAGGTACCATTGGACGAAGCATTGTTGTCAAAGGTGATCCTGGTCCCCCGGGTCCTCCAGGACAGCCTGGGTCCAAAGGGCCACCTGGATTGCCAGGGCCACAGGGATTGCCAGGTACGGTCCAAGGTGGCTGCAGAGGACATGACCAGAAATGTATCTGAGTGCAGGTGGCAGTGCCAGTGACATGGATGAGTTGCTGAGCTCAGCAAGGGGCAAGAGAGAAATGCAGGTTAATAGGTAACAGATAAACACAGGATTCCACCATGCACGTCAGGTTTAATGGGCTGTTCTTCTCATACGTATCAGAAAAAAGCAACAGATGAGTCACTTGAAGATTTCTGTAGTGAGATTTCAAGATCTTTTATTTCAGTTACGCTTTTCTGTGTTCTAGGTCCAATTGGTCTTCCTGGTGACCCAGGGAGAGATGGACTTCCTGGTTTTGATGGTCCAGCAGGACGAAAAGGAGAGAGAGGTCTTCCAGGCCAGCCAGGTAGGGTGTTTATGCTATAAGGACTCAATGGAAAAAGACTCCCATTTCTGAATGGAGGCCAGTACTGGGAAGTAAGATCTCTGCTTCATGGGAATAATGATAAAATCATAATTTTAGTATTTTCTTAATGCAAAAATATTACAAGCACCTGAATATACTTTGATTTGGAATATTCTCAGCACCAACACATCACTGGTCATCACTGAATAACACTGTCAAGTGCTTTACCTCAAGCTTAATGGCATCCCCTTTGCAGCACAGATGATGCAGAGGAGATAATGAAGATTGTAAGAAACTGAAGACAGTCTAGTAAAATAATGCTTTTTTTGCATGGAAATCATGAATGGGGAAAAACAGACTTCATAAAAGATTTTCACTAAAGTCAGACATTGGACTACCATTTAGGTATTGCTTAGAACTACTGAACTAGGATTTGAGAAATCAGACTAAGCACTGGGACCATTTTCTAAAAGCAACAGATATTAAGTAGCTCTCTAATGCAACTTGTGAGAAAAAGTATTAGAATTAAAACAGTTAAAACGAATACGAAAATACATAACACCTTTTTCCTTTTTGTCTGAGCAGCTCTATGAAATCTGTTAGTATTATTTTAGTAAAAAAATTAAATAATAGAATAATAGAACAACACAGTCTAAATATTTGTAGTTATATTTCCTGATATTGCTGTTCAAGAACAGCATTTTCTGATACATTTCTCAGTTATTTGACTCATTTTTGCTCACATTCAGGGCTGTTCTAGCTTATTTCCACTTTTAGTAACCTATTTCAAAACTGGCAGCAGCTTTTCACTTTGATGGACTTTGGCTCAGATGTTACCACAGCATGACCTGGAGTACGACTTGCCCCTGTTTCTGGCTCTGCCATTTATTTTGTGATCTTGAGCAAGATATTTCAACATTATCTTAAGCTGCTCACACAGATATGTTTTGGAAGTGGGAAGCTGACTGAAGTCATTCCAGTGGCTGCCATGTCCTCTGCAGTTATCATAGTGCCTGACAGCCCTGAGAGTATTTAACTTCACAGTACCCCTACAACACAGAGGAGTTCCAGTTACAATCACCTATGACAATCTCCCTGATTCAACCAAGCTTAAATGAAAAAAAAAATCCAGGAAGACAGTGTTAGCAAATACCAGGTGCCCTAACACACAAACACTCAATCGCGAGACCAACAACCTTCCAGAGCTATGTTGGTCCTAAAAGAGTAAGCAATGGTGTTAATCAACACTGTGTGTTGTATTTCTCTTGTGAACAGGTTCACGAGGAATACAAGGACCTCCTGGTCCTGATGGCTTACAAGGCCCACCTGGTCCTCCTGGAACAGCTTCTGTTGCTCATGGGTTCCTTATAACTCGGCACAGCCAGACCAGGGATACACCACTATGTCCACAGGGAACATCGAGAATATATGATGGATTCTCTCTTCTGTACGTGCAAGGAAATGAGCGAGCACATGGCCAGGATTTGGGTGAGATATTTTGTATGCTCTCTCTTTAAGAGGAAACATGTTGTAGCTGCTTCTTCGAATGCTCGGGTTCTCTGAAGACATAGCAGTCTTGGAGATTTCTAGATGAGGATGGGGATGGCATACCAAGATCTGCTATCTCCAGAGGATGCACATTGTAATTCAGGATGAAGGAATGTAAACCATAATGGAGAAGTGAAGTTTTTCCCCCATGTGACAATCTGATAGCGCTTGCTGTGCTCTCACAGGAGGGAGAGGAAGGATCCACAAGTACTGCTCTCAAAGAATTGCTATAAAAAGCAATGAAGTGAAAACTTTGCTGTCTTATGTGTGTTACTCTGTAGGTACTGCTGGGAGCTGTCTTAGACGTTTCAGCACCATGCCCTTCATGTTCTGCAACATCAACAATGTTTGTAACTTTGCATCAAGGAATGACTATTCCTACTGGCTGTCGACCCCCGAGTCAATGCCGATGAGCATGGAGCCACTGACTGGGCAAAGCATTCAGCCCTTCATTAGCCGGTGAGGCAGAGCAGGCCAGCTGGTCTGGTTTAATATCTGGAGAAATAGTACATCTTACCCATGTGTTTGCAACATGCAGGTTGGGTATGAAGAGATGAATCTGTCATGTTTTGTTCTGGGAGAGACTAGAAAAATAGGGTTTTTTAAAGTCTTCATTGTCTGCAGAGGTTCATCTCCCTGCAGCAGTGAAAAGAGGAAGCTGTACAAGCTTTTCTCAAATAGCAGTCTCTGTAGTCAGCAGTGAGATCACTGTGGAGAGGAAAGAGAACATGGAAGCCATTGGCTTTAGGATTAAGGCACTCACCTGGGGACTTTGAACTTCCAGTTTTTGTTTCAGGATCTGCTTCAGTATTTTACCCAATGTAGTGAAAATACAGACAGATTTGAGCTCCAAAATATTCTTATTGCAGTTACAAAATATGTGAGAAATAGAAATCTAGATTAATAGGTGAGCCTCTCGCAGATGAGTTTTGTTCCCCTTTTCAGTGTAAGAATTCTTAATAAAATGTACTCCTATTATATTTTGAGATCATGTGTTTCTCTGCTATTCCCCTGTGTGCAGATGTGTTGTGTGTGAAGCTCCTGCTATGGTGATAGCTGTCCACAGCCAGACTATTCAGATCCCTTCATGTCCTCCAGGCTGGGACTCCCTCTGGATTGGTTACTCTTTCATGATGGTAAGAACTGCCTCCTACTCCAGAAGCAGCTACTGCCTGCCCACCTGTGTCCTCAGCTGCTTTAGGACACTGATAGGAACTGCAAGGGTTGTCATTTTACCTTCAGCCACCAACCAAGGTAGCCAGGACTGACAGCACACAGATCCCAGCATCGCTGATGTTTATGGAGGTGTCTGACACCACATTATCTCTGCCAAGAATGAACAGTGACTTTTCAGTAGCTGACTGCTGTGCTATTCAATTTTTAACACCTAAGATGCTTGTTTGTGTCCTTCTTTCCTCCACTAGCACACGAGTGCTGGAGCAGAGGGCTCTGGACAGGCCTTGGCATCGCCTGGATCCTGTTTGGAAGAATTCCGCTCAGCACCGTTCATCGAATGCCACGGTCGGGGCACCTGTAATTACTATGCCAATTCATACAGTTTCTGGCTGGCAACTGTAGAGGTGTCAGAAATGTTCAGGTAAGAAAACCTGTTTCTTGTCTATTGCTTTATTCCAGAATGAATGCTTTTGAAACTGAATTTATTCCAAAGATCAAAAGATACTTATTTATAGGGATATAGGGAAATAATTTCGCTTGTTTTCCCCCTCACAACCAGTTTTTCAAGTGTTTCTTTGGTAAGCCTTTAATATTATGTAAAAACTTGCTAGGGCACATTCTGTTTTGCAAGGAGACAGATTCTTTTTGTGTTAACTCTCATCCACATTTTGTTGTAGTACCTCCTCTGAAAGCAGTCCAACTGTGTCTACTATATTTGCAGCCCAAAAAAACAATTTTCATTTCTTTCTTGCCAAACCTTTCAATAAACTCAAATATCTGGAAAGTCGTTCACAGATATACAAGGGATAGGAGTGAAGGGCAAGATCAACTCTACTTAAACTTTTTAAGGCAAAGGTCCATATAACTTGGTTTTAAAAACCTTATATGAAGAAGGTTTCCTACCCTCCATGGCCAGCATTTTCTTCCACACTTTGCAGAAGGAAACAGGATGATATTTTGGCTGCAGGGAACCCAGTGGCCATTATGTCCTCAGCTTCTCTGCAGTCAGCGTTTCAGCTGGAGTCTCTCAGCTCCTCCAACTTTTTCCCTTTCAAGTTGAGTAGCAAATCATTTCTTCACTGAAGAATCATCTCCTTTCATAGAATAAATAGCTACTGCCCTGTTTGTGTGCTGATAAAAAACTCTTAATATTTCCATTGCAACCTAATTGAAAAGTGTAGCTTTGTGGCACAGGCTGGCAGTATGCTCTGAGCAGTGGTAGCCCCTAAGTTTGCTTTGTGTAACACCTACAATCAGGGTACTTGACATGATAATTCATCACTCTTCAGTTTTCTGGGTAGTTGACTATTGGTAATTCACCAGTGAAAACTTCCTATTAGTAACTGCCATGCACCCTTGAGATTTGTCTCTACTGTTTTGTCCCTCCCATTAAAACAACTTCCTTCTTCATTCTATTTTTTAAAGAAACTTTTAAGCATTTGACTTGTGTACACACATATTACACTAATTGTATTAATCTCCCATCTTGTTACCCTTTCAAAATAAAAATAAATTATTTGGTAAAGCTACCACTTAAATACAGTGGTATTTAAGTAGCAGTACTTTTGATGTGTTGTTAAAGTACCCTTCAGCTAAAGGCCAGAAACAGACCCCAGATACAGTCTCAAATGTACACAGTTCACCTTCCCCTCGGGTTGTGTTTGTGCTCCATCATCTGCCAGACTGAAACAGGTGCTTAGCATACCTTGGGGACACTGACACAACTGAGCATCTGTCACCTGGTGCTGGCAACAGACAGAATGATCCCTCTTAGAAAAACTCTCAAATACTTAAGTTTTATATGAAACAGTGAATTCAGTAGAAGTTGAAAGGAACTGTAAACAAAGAAAAACCTAATGCAACCTTTCCTTTGTGTCTGTCAACCAGCAAACCTCAGTCTGAGACACTGAAAGCTGGAGACTTGAGGACGCGGATTAGTCGTTGTCAAGTTTGCATGAAGAAGACGTAACATCTTGGAGAATGTTTTATAAAACAGTTGAAAATTCCTAAGATGCACTGTCTTCCAGCTGCAACAATGGTGCTACTGTGCAGAAAGAAAAGAAAAGACAAATCCAAACTGTTTTAACCATGCGAATTCAAGTGTACCTCACTCATGTGCCAAACTAAGTGTTGTTCAGTACGTATTTGACAACAGGACAAAGATGAAAGGATTGACCTCTTGGAAACAGAAAAGAACACTCGAGGTTCACAAAGGATCAGAAGATGAATTTTTTCATTTCTCTCCCTGTACCAAAATGGCACCTTTTTGATCAACCAAGAGAATAGAGAAGAACACGACGCACTGAGTATGTTTAAAATAACAAGACTGCAGTTTTGAAAAACATTTTTCATGGTGCTACTAACCCTACTGTATTTTTAATATGAAATTTTAAGCTTATTTCTCTTTGTAAGTAATGAAATGTGTATATTGTGTAAACACCTTTTTAATCTAAACTTTCAGTCATCTAGAAACAAACCAGACTGATATAAAAATCCTTGTCTAAAATTAAAAGATAAGACAGTATTTTATTATGAAACTTGTGGTACAGAGAGAATTTACCCCTCTTATGCCAACTTATTCATTTAATTTTTCATCTCCTTCCTCAGTTGCCAACCCGATATATTTGGGGAATGCACAATTATTCTGAAGTAAATTTGATCAGGGTTTTAAATGTTGTATACCATACTAGCAGTGGTTTTATGTGTGCTTAGAAAACCCAATCCACTTGAAAAAGGGTTTTAAATCTTGTGAAAATATGTGAAATTATTAGCCATATTCTATATCTTTCATTTAAGAATACAAGTCACATTCACATTTTAGTAATAAGTTTGGTTTAACCAAACCTGTCTTTTGGGAATATCCAGTTACCAAAGCATTTAGGATGATGCTTACATGAAACTTCAACTCTGAAGTGGTGTCATATGTTTTATCCAAAATAGTATACATGCTAAGAAACCTTCTGAATAAGATGAAGCGTAATCTGGTGGAAACCTTCCTATTTACAAATTTATCTTTTAATCTTATGTGAATTTATACACATCCACAATGTATTCACAATATACAGCAACTCCTGTGTATGTATGTATAGTTCACATAAGGCCTTGAAAGATGGTGCATGCAGTCTTTCTGATGCCAGTTTGTAAGAATCCTCCTATGTATGTCTAAAGGGTGTCACTACTTGTGCAATAGCTGAAAAGTGATCACTTTTGTATGCATGACTGTTCAGCTTCTATGGTCAGAGCGTTTCATTTACCCTCATGTATAAACAGCTCCCTGACAATGCAGGACTCTGTCAAGTGACAATACTTTCATATTTTCGTTGTATATTGCCACCTCAACTATCAATACAACCTAACTTGTGAATTAACGTACTGCTCTATACAGGTGATGTGTATTTGTTTATTGAGTACTGTTAAGTAATTTATCTGCTAATGACTGTTCTTACCTTCCAGTTATCCCTGTAAACACAGAGCATCTGACATCTCCTTGTTTTACACATTTGACAAAAGACATAGGACTGGTGACTAAGCAGGTGGCAGTGATATACAATGAGATTGGTGCTGATTTCTAAAGCTTTCAACTAAGTATGAAACTGAAGTTCTTTAGTTTAAAGTGCAAAATAATAATAGCTTTGTCTTTTTTCCATTAGCTGCAGTTATATCTGTTGGTAGAGAGTGGGAATTCAGCAATGTGTATCTTTCAGCTCAGTTTAGTTTGGTTTGCTGATGCACGTAGTAATAAACTGAACCTGCTGCTACCTCCAAGTCAGGAACTTGTTACCAAAGCTGAAATATAATAGTAAGTCACTGCATGTAAACACAAGCCCTTATCTTGCTGCTGGCTCTGCAGAAGTCTAAAATGAACATAGCAGCCAATCCCTAGCCCTAAAACAGCAGAAAAATGGATGCTAAGGCCAAGGAGCTCTCAAAGGAAAGGGCTCTCCCAGCCTTCCCTACCAATACCCCATCTTGTGTTTACCAACACAAAGTGTTCAGATGTGGGGACATGGAATAGAGTGGACCATGTTTAGTAAGCCAGTGCATAACTGGTGCTTCTTTGTAAGATCTGGGCTTCTCTTGCAGCAGGTCAAACCAAGACAGGAGCTCCTATTCCAGACTAAGGTACAGAGCACCCAGACCTGCTGGTCTTGTGGCAGCTTCAGGGCCCAAAGCTGTGAGATGACCAGAGAAAAGTTAAGTATGTAAAGCAGCTATGCTTGTGACAGCTCTGTTTTCTGTTCTGTCCCTGCAGCTCTGGCCCTGACCTGGACAGGAGTCCTGAACCTTAATGAGCTTCAGGCACAGAATTCCAAAGGGGTGATATTTTACTAAGAGAAAAGTGGTCTAGACATGAAGGAACATCTTTTAATTTGAGACCTGCAGCAGAGATTCAAGAGATGTTGGGTTAATTCTCACCACACCTTCTGTGCCTTAGAGCAGGTAAATCACTTGACCTGTGTTGGATCGGAGTTACTGATCTATAAAATAAAACATTATTATTCTCTTCTGCTTCTTGATGCTTAGACTGTAAGCTCCTTGGGGCAGAGACATTGAGGGGGCTCAAATGTTGGTTGGGGCCTCTAGGTGCTATCCATCACTATATAAACATTAAACTACAGGTAAAAGTTTGTGTTTGCAGCTTTGTTATTAAAAAAGGAAAACACTGCTTTGACCATTGGATCCTTAAAATAGTTTTCAGCAACGCCTAAACACGGTGCAGCTCTGGAGACCACCTCAGCTCCTGTTAAGGCTCTTTTCCTGATGTCTGGTATGTTTTTGCAAGTTTTTATTCTCATAACTAATCACATCGATTTGGGCTATTTTAGTTAATCTCAGCAGGCACCTGCCAGGTCTGAGCTGTTGGGGACATGCTGCAGCCACTCGAGGGCACCGTGTGGCTTTGGCAGGAGCTGTGACAGCAGCACTGCCAGGTCTGGCCCTGCCGGCAGGAGGGAGGGAAGCTCGGCAGGAGGGGGGCCCTCACCCTTCCTTGCACACTACACAGGCCCAGTTCCTGTAAGCTGCTGCAGCTGGGGCACTGTAAATTGCAACCAGAATGATGAGTGAAAAAGTGCAATTTTTCTAAAGGAATATTTTTAATTCTAAAACCAGGATTTAGCAATCTTGTGCCTAGGCTGGATTTACACTGTTCTAGTGTTAAAAAATAGACGTTCTGCTTAAGGCAGGCACTTCAGTCCCTCTAGAAATCCTATTACAAAGAGGAAAAAGCTTCCTTCAACATCATATTCATTTCTAGGGTGGGATTTAAACTTCTTAAACACTTTTGCCAAGGACAACCTCAACCACAATGGGCACACAGGGCAGAGCAGCAGCACTTCTGTACCCTGAATTTGATGTCCCACACAAGGGACGTCTGTTGTGCTGCAGAAGCTCTGAAGTCTGCAGCGTTTTGTCCTCTGCTGTGTAAATCAATTCCTCTCTAGTGACCATTTCCAACCGAGGGTGCAGGAAGGATCTGTTTTAAAAAGTAGTTCTACAACTTGAAAAAAACAACACACTGATTTTGCAAGGAACAAGTGCTCAAGTTCTAAAATCTGATGTTCTGCAAGTATTTTCTACGTACTTTGATACTCAGCTGCAGTACTTTTGCAGTCAACTTGCTGCCTGAACTGTGCTGCTGTGCCATCCTTGGGACACACCTGAGAGAGGGCTGTTGTGCCAGATTCAAGACTGTGCTACTGGGAGCAGCACTGTGTTTTCAACAGGTCCTTCCCAGAAAAGTTATGCTTCAGATAACCCAGCACTGCTGGACACACAATACTTCTGCTGCCATGGCTACTTCCACTAGAAGCACAAGCTGAAAACTGCACAAGAGACTGGAATAATTTAGTCTTTCCAGGTTAGTCCAGTGAAAAAAAGCAGGACACTTGCTAATGGGACACAGAGGCAGTGATTAGCTCAGGGGAGCAGTAAGTGTTCTACATTTAAAATGTAGGGTAAGTATCTAGAACTCCCAAGCTTTGGAAAGAAAGATTATTAACTCTACCCCTTTGCAGCAGACAGGTGAGCACTGCCTGAGGACAGCCTCAACCAAGGTGACAATAACTGGTCAGTACCAGACACCTGCTGTCCCTACAAAGGGCTCTCTGCCCTGGGTGTAGCACGGGATGGGGGCTGAGGCTGCTCTGCCAGCAGCAGATTGGTGCCTGCTGAGCTGGTGCCTCACACTCAGTCAGGCTGTAACCATAACGCTGCCTAAAAAAGTTGGAAATTAACTCAGAAGGAAACCAAAGTAAACAAAACTTGATGTGTTTCTTTAGCAAAAGGGGATGAGGGGGAGAAGTTTCTCCCTGAAACTTGCACAGCAAGCTCAGAGCTCCTGCTCTCCCCAAGACATGCTGCTCCACAGCTCTGCATGGACAAAGGAGGGGAGAACCTTACATATGTACATATGTATATATATTTGAGGAACACTATTGTTATAGCCAAAAGAGGATGCAGGGATAAAAAAAAATGCAATACAGATTGTATTGACATCTGGTACCTCTAGTAAGGTCCTTCTTCCAGTGCTGTGAATCCCTGACTCCCCAGTATTTGGTTATTTCCAGTACCACAGGGCTCAGGGAGATGCACAGGCCATGAGAATTGGGCAATGCATTTCCAAAAACTTTTAAGATGTGTTCTAGTGACTGTCTTTGGATCCAGTCAGGAAGTCTATCTTTCCTTTTGGTTTTAGCTGGGACCTTTCACTATCCTTCAGATGCAAGAGAGCACAAGATCCAAAGGGGCTTGAAAAATCAGTGTAAAATTGTGTCCCCCCACATAAAAAAACACCACCACTCTCCAGCAGTTGGCCCATTTCAAATCCAATCATAGGTAGTTTGCAGTACTTACTGGGACACTGTCACAACAGTCTGGACAGAGTTTGGATAATTATCACTGGGGTTTTTTTTTGTACTGCTGGTAGGGAGGGCTCTTTCTGCTGTGGTTGAGCAGCCCTATTCTGCTTTCCCTCCCAATACAGACTCCACACTATGCAAAGGAGCCCAAAGAAAAGGGCTGGTTTATTTGAGGAAAACCCTATTCTTACAGCAAAGTTGACCTTTCCAGGGAGTTGTTTCAATGTACTATTCTGAGTAACAGGGTAAGAATTAATTCAGGTAATTTTAAAGAAAGGTCTCATCCAACATATTTCACAGTAATCACCCACATTTATGGAGATCATATACAGTCCCAGCTATGGATAAAAGCCTATAGAAAATTATTTGCATATCTTTCATGTCAGTAAGGAATCTGAAAAGGCACTACCTTTTGTTGGTATTTTCTGACTTCAGGTTGTTTTTACAGGTGGGTGCATTACTTGAAATTATGAGATTATCTATTTGTGTTTGGGTTTCAAATACTGGGACCTATTTAATGTATCTTTAAAACCAAAATGTCACTGGAAAAGATACAACACCAAAACACACTTGTTCCCTCCTGTCCTCAAGTCAGGCCCCTATTTGATAATACACTGCTAAAGATTTCTTTCAGGACTAGTACTTTTTGATCATGAGTCTTTCCTATGCAGTCATGGACAAAATTTGTGTCAATTTTTTGTTCATGACTTCTACATTTCAAGCAGAAAATGTACTGGACACTGATTTTATATATATTTTGTTGTTGTTGTTTTCATTCCAAAGAGTAATTGTTTACAGGCACTATGAATCCATGGCAAAGGAAACTTCTAGGCATTTTTCTGTATCTTACCTTCTAAACTAAGTGGAAAGGCAAAGAAAACTGGAGAGATGGGGAATCACTACCCTGAAGCAGTGCTAAAACTTCTCCAAATCTTCAGGGATACAGGGTGACAAAACCACTTTCAGGAAAAGCAGCTGCAGCAGCAGGTCTGAGGGAAAAACCCAAAAGTTTGTTTAAAAATAAAACCCAGACACGGAGCTACATGAACACGTATTTACTGCAAGTAGCTCTATGGAAAGCCAAGTCAGATAAATATAAACACTATACAGAGCTTCAAGCCAGTCTCCCAAAACCGCAAACGCGATGTGTTTTACAAAGAAAACAACAGAACAATATTTACAATGGAAGACAAAGCCAGATCAATCAGCCCAACTTTAAAACAGATCTGTGAAGCAGAAATAGCAAATATAATGAACAGTTTCAACCATATATGTTTTAGTTTGTACAGACAATAACTGTCCAATATCAAATTAAATTTACAGGACAAACATTGTTCTATCATTGGTATTTTCGTACTATACAGCAGCATAAACGGGTAGCTGGAAGGTAGTATACATAGTGATATGTTTTACATCATCTGAAAATGTTCTTCCAGCACAATACTGAATAAATTAGTTGCTGTAAACTAAGAGATTCAAAAAGATTGCATATTTATTATGCCGTACCTATTAGTATTTGTACCACTATACTTGAGGTTACCCATTTACTTATTTATTCAGCATGTATTAAATCAGTGCTGTATATTGTACAATGGCAGCCTCAGGGACTCTAATATGAAATAAGTATGTAACAAATTTCTTCAAAACAACCTTTTCCTTTCACATTAAATGTTTAGAACTATCTTCACCAAATTCTGATTTCTTAGAAAAGATGTAAAGCTTTATAAAAAGCTGTCTACGTATTGCATTATTCATTTATGAGACCAACCAACAGCTATATGGCAAGACAGTATCATGGTCTGTAAGAGTGGTCATGTTTTTAATTCCTGTATGTTTAGCAGCAAGTAATTGTACCAACTGAAACTTCTCTTCCAGAATCAAAAACAGGTCTGTGCTTTTAAACCCTGTAGCAACAGTTTTTCCTGTCACTAGACACTGTAAACTGATTGGTACCATGTTTCCTAAAAAAATCCCAAAACAATCACCTCATATTTTAGTGACATGTACATTTCATTACTACTCAGAAACAGATCTGGGTACACATCACTGAACAATCCAAGCTGACAGTGTCTGATTTGTTACACAAACTGTACCACTTTAAAGGTTGTCTGTTGGAGGTGAGGCAGCCTGGCACATCCGTTGTACAATATACATGTGGAGGATTCCCAGCTGTGTGGTGCAGTACAGCATGAGGATTTGTGTACCACTTTGAAACCCTTTAGCAATCGTCAGTGCCTTTTATAATCCATTGCATGTACCAATGACTAGTGTCATGCTCTTTTAAATTCATAGAAGTGTTAAAAAGCTAAACTCATTTCAACCAAAAAAAAAAAAATTCAGTACAAGAGTGAAGCACTTAAATTGTAGAAAAATCAGGGCTTATTTTAAAAATGTCAAATAGTCATT
Source organism: Urocynchramus pylzowi (assembly GCA_013397555.1). Classification (NCBI taxonomy): domain Eukaryota; kingdom Metazoa; phylum Chordata; class Aves; order Passeriformes; family Fringillidae; genus Urocynchramus; species Urocynchramus pylzowi. The sequence goes on along the minus strand of VZRH01004994.1, from coordinate 2,902,686 downwards.
GTTCACATTTCTGTCAGTGGGATAAAGACAATCGATGAGCCAACATTTTACTTTATTTCCCCATTATGCCAGAAAGAAAGAACAAAAATAGTCCCAAATTAAAAGTGGGACTTTGGTTGAAAGTAAGATCAATTAGGGTGGTTTCCCTTTAAAAAGCTACAGCTGACAAGTCTAATGCAGAAGTCACAAACATTGGATACGACTCCGCAGTTCTCCATTCGAATCCATGAACAAAAACCTCATTTTACACAATTCATATTTATAAACAAGAACAAAAACAATCTACAAGACAACCAGCCCATTAATCCTACTTTGTACATACCAAAATTCTGAGCAAAAAAAATTTCGTTTAAGCTCTGACAGACACTTGACTGAAAAGCCTCTAGCCTATGCTCAAGAAATATCTCTTGTACCATAAAAGCAAAACCTCAAAAAAAAAGAAAAAAAAAGGCAGAAGAGGTCTCTTTCCCTCAGACCCATCCAGTCCCACGGGTTCACCCCTCAAACTAATGTGCGCCTCTCTCCCTCCCTCTTTCTGCCCAGTCACCTGGAAAAATCCTGAACTGCCAAAGTATTTCTAAGCAATACATGTTTTAAGCTAACCACTTGTTAATGTACCAGAGAAGTAAAACCCATGTTAAACAGACAATCAGAAACCAGCTTTGACTTCTCAGAATATAAATTTTTTTTAAAAATTAACAAAAGAGGCAGGAAGAAGAAAGGGACATACAGAGATCTCCTATTAGCATTCACACTGCCTCCCAAATAGATATGACATGAAAGACCAAATTCCATCACCAAAGCACAGCTATGAAAAAACGTCAATTCAAATTAATTCAATTGTAGAGAGCCGATGTCTATGAAAAAAAAAATAATTAAAAGGATGTGTGTCTATGTCCGTGCTGGTGGAAATGAAAGTAGCCGGCTGGAGCTGAGCTTTGCTTCCAAAAGCACCACACAGTTTCTGGAGTTACCAGCAGAAAAGTCTTCTCTTCCAACAATGGTTTCCATGGCAATGCAATCAGTCTAGAAAGGAGGGGGGGAAAAAAAAGTCAGTGACATTTCAGATGCAAGTCATATCAGACAAAAATGTTTTTTAGGGAGGAGAACACGTGGAGCTTATCCACTGCAGGAGTGAGAGCTGCTGACTGCAGAACGCAGGTCCTTCGCAGAGGGAGGGGACACTCCCCGATGGCAACCCTTCAGAGATCCTGAGGGAAGGAAGAATGACGGAGTCTGAAGCAAGCACTGAAGAGCCACTGCAGCCGGAGTGACACGTGTACATGGGACAGGAACTGGGGCAGCAGCCAGCCCATGCTGCCAGCCCATGCTGGGGACAGCCCAAGGCCCAGAGCTCCCACTCCGCTGCGCAGCGCACCAGCCCAGCAGTGCCTCACCAGGTGTGGCAGACCCTGCGGCCAGCACTCCCCCTCCCAGCAGGGCACAGCTGCAACACCAACACTGCTGCACTGCCAGCTCCAAGCAAGGAGCTGCAAGTCACAACAGCTGCATGCCCTGTCCTCAGCTTTTCAGGAAAAAGCTTTATTTAGTTATAATTAGAAACACCTCACAGAACACTCGTCCATTTTTGAAGAAAGTCTCTCTGAAAGGCAACACCCAAGCACAAAAGCATACAGCTGCAGCCAGCTCCCTTCTTCAGGGGCTTCAAACTGTCTGGAAAAGGCAGAAATCCAAGCACTCACTAAAATGAGGGGCAAAAATATTCTCTTGTATTGCAGGAAGATACAGATGGGTGACGAGGCACAAATGAAAACAGGAGGGAGTCTGCCCTCAAAGCACAGTATCAGCCCTGCAATTAACCATGCACATGCCAAGGTGAGAGCAACTCAGGAGTTTCCTGACATGGAAGACAAAGTGATGAAGGGCATGCAAATGCTTTCTGCAGTTTCATTAACACAAATGAGGAACATATCAAAAGTCACTTTCCGGCTCTCTACAAAACCCCTTCTGCTCTCAGCTGAGGCAACTTTAACACTAATTTTCCATCTGGAGGGCTACTGCCAACCCAGCCAGTAAATCACACTCTCCCAGCTGAGACACACTGTCCTCTTCCACCATTTTTGTCCTCTCAACCAAGACTGAGGGCACTGTCCTCTGCCTGGCAGGTGTCTGTGCTCACCTTCTCTGCAAGGTTTGAGGTACATACCTGCAGGATGTTTCCTTGCAGTACAGCAAAGAAGGAAACAGCCAGTTGCTCTCATTGAGAAACAACGAGTGCGAGAGGTTTAGGCTTCAGAAAACAACAGATTCAGAAATGTCAGCTACTTGTCCCCCTCAAAGCCACGCAGTGCCAGCTCTCTCCCTGTTCCAGGAGCTGCCTGAGCTGCAATATGGGAACACTTCATTACACAGCACAGCAATGGCAGCACAGGCCCCTGGAACAGAGGAAGGGGTTTCAGGGCTTAATCCTGCCCATGCTCTTCTGGTGGGTCACAAGGACATGAGTTACATCTCACTGATGATGAGGAAGATGTCATAGTTCTTCCTTGCCTCTACTCCCGGGATATGCTAAAGAAAAGATGACCACGTAAAGAACAAGCATTATGTGTAATAATGCAAACCTGTATGTTTCCTTACAAACCAATCATGAGGTATGCACACACAACTCCACCCTGTGCTAAAGAACTTCTGACTTCTGTCCAGCTAGAAGTACTCTCCCTCTGAAAGAAACAAGAAAGCTAAAAAAACCAGAAAAAAGACCAAAGCTCAGCTGAGCAGCCCTGCCCCATCCCAGCACTCAGCAAAGGCTGCCTGTGGCTCCAGAGACACAGAGGCAAAGGCAGTGGCAGGGCTGGCAGCCCTTTCCACTTCAGGAGAAACTGCCTTTTAATCCTTCACAGCCCTCACCAAGGTCCAGGTTGCTGTGTTTCATTTTTCAAATATTTCAGCGATTTCAAAAATACAGCAACTTAGTTTTCCTCAATTAAAGGAAGAAACAGCCAAAATACACACACAACTTCAAAATTTCTATTTGTGTTATTTCACAGACATCATAATATCACTACAAAAAGCTATTACTTGGTACACACAGAGCATGATGTGGTCAGCAATGGCTTTGTTTTCACAAAAGCCAACTGAAGCTATTATTTCTGAAATAATTTTCCTCTTTAGAAAAATATTGTTTTGTTGTAAGACCAAAGAATGAAAATATGCACCACAGTTGCAATGAATCATACCTCAGTGATGCATGCAAGTCAAACATTAAAACAGTTAAAGCTTCTATATTAAGCTTATACTCAATAAAAATTAACTTTACCAGCAACCCCCCCACCCTTTCCTTGCTGTGGACCTGTAAGCTCACATAAAAGGAACTTCAAAAACTGTCTCTGCTTTTGTCAGGACATTTTTCCTCCACACCTTACACACAAGACACACCTGAAAGCTGTTTGACAAGTTATTCTAATCTCTCCAAGCACATCCCCAAAACATTTTGAAGAGCAAAGGCCCAGTTGCTTGAATCAGACAATCCCATATGGCAGAACTCAGTATTTATACCTAAAATGTTTTGAAAATTTTCACAAACTAATGTCAAATTATATTTAAGGTATTTGGAGGGGAAGGGGAAGGGCTTAATAGCAAAAAAACCTCAAGTCTGCTTAAGTCCTAAGTTTAATTCTCTGAAGCAGCCTGATGTACTCAGACAGCAGCATGGAACCAATTCTAAAGCAAGAGCATCAGGTAACTCTGGGCAGGACCCTGAACAGCACAGAATAATTTATCAGAAACAAGAAGAAAGCCTTGGACCTCCCTGCAGCATCTCCCCTCCTCAAAACTCTGCACATCCTAAACAAGAGCTCATTAATTTCCTGCCTCCATGATTATAAACTACACTTCAACATGTTTCTTCTCCAACTTTAAGGTAAAACAGAATTGTGTGAACTGTAAAAAAAACATAAGCGAGTTTCACATATACATTACCTACAAGCTGATGTCAGTCTCATAAAGCCTTGAGTCTCATACATGGAGCTATTGGTTGTCACCACTTCTCTAATCCCCTTATTAAAGCTGGAAATTGCAATATTGCAGTTGGAGCAGTAGAGCTGGCTGGTGTCCTGAGTCATCAAGTCATCAGCACTTTTTTGGCACAAAAGTATCAAGCATATATATATATATATACACACACATATATGTGTCTATGTATATGTGGACACATATATCATACATCTTTTCTCAGACAGAAAAGTCTAAGAACATCTTATGAAACTTGACCAAGAAAAATATTTCATCTGAAATCTAAGAGGAGTCCGAAGTCTTGCAAGATCCCTCCCGCAATGCCCTGCAGTCACCACCACTCCCGAGGGCCACCTCAGGAGGCCACCCTTGCAGCCCAAGGCCCACAGGTCACCCAGCAGGAACCCCCAGCATCACAGAAACCCCACTTCACCACCAGTGGAGGCTGCACCCAGGGGCCAGCGGGGTCTGCAGCCCAGCCCAAGGCGGCTGTGCAGCCTCAGTCACGAGTCCTGGCACGATTCCCAAAACCCCACATCCCTGGAGCTGGGCTGGGTCACAGCACCCCCTCACTGAGTGTCACAGGTCACTGCTCCCACTGCCCACAGGGGCACGCAGCACCTTGGGCTCATCTGGGCACCAGGGAGGTTTATCAAGAGAAGGTGTTCATCAGAAGAGGTGTAAAATGGGTTTAATGTGAGAACAAGGCCAGTGTGTGTCGTGCTGCTGACACCTGGATTCCCACCTCTGTGGCCCCTACCAGAAGGATCCTTTTGAAGGGATGTGGCCTTATTCTGAGAGGTTGCAAAAGGACTTGCACCTTAAGTTTCTTTACAGTTCCTCTCCCACACCTGAACTGCTTCCATTTTTTCATTAACCAGTTGGTGAAGGAAACCTAATGAGGCCATGCAGTGCTTGAAGAAAACAGCAGTGCTTCTGTGAAGCTGAATAATCTTTTTTGAGTCTCATAACAAAGGATTCCTCAGACATCAATTTCCTATGTTAATAGTACAGATATGAGAATTGCTGATCAACAATAAAAACCAGATTAACACTTCATACCAGATCCCATATGAATGGATTTAACTCAGCACTGACTGAACAGTAAAGGAAGCTGTCAAAAAAAGGGATGAAGAAAACTCTTCCATAAGGTAAACAAATTATGAGATGTGAACAAGCAGAGACAAGAGGTACAATTCTCACAGAGTAACCCAGCATTCCCCTGAAGTTCTCAAACAAAAATGCCACCAAATAAAACTTGGTGGCCAGATCAGACAGAACTTTTGCTTGCAGTGTAAACACACAGCTGTTCCTGGACTGTCACAAGCTCCTCTAAGAAAATCTACACAGTCTAAAAAAAAAATTAAAAATCTGATAACTGATCATGACAGCAAACAAGCAGCAAAAAAACCTCTCGAGGCAGCCCAGAAATATACTACTCTAAGTAGTTTTCATTGCATTGCACCCTATACTGGGCTTAACTATACAAACTTCAGCTCTATTAACAGATTTTGCACAAAGCTTCAGCTTTTATTCAAAATTTAGCTCTACTGCTTCAGACTATTGACAACAATACAAATTCAACTTCTTATCAATGTTTAATATAGAAAACAAGTCTAGACAGTATCCAAACATTTTCAAAGTTCATCTCACGAAATATATAAGCAAAGTTTGGAAAACTGAAGTGACATTCTCTTCATTATACCATTCCATTTCAATTCATCAGTTTAAGATGGGATCAGATTATAAAACTACATGCAGCTGAGGATTTTGCTGAGGAACAATCAGAGGAAAAAGTTCACAAGGCATAAGAGAAACTAAGGGGCAAATATTTAAAATAGGATGGCAGCATTGCTGAAAAACATTTTATTTAAAATTAAGGAACACACTGAGAAAGCACTCTGCAAGTTTTCTATGCAAAAATCACATAGTTTTATAAAAATTAGGGGCAGAGACATAAATCAGCTGTAATTCATTAGATGCAAACCCAGTGTGTTCCACTTGAAAATGTATGAGATGAGAATATACCAAATTTACACTTCATTTAGTGTGTCTGAATTATCAAGGCCATACAAGTCAGGACACTGTGAAACATACTGAGAGGCTCTAAGAACACAGCAGACATACCCTAATTCTCTCAAAGAAATCCATCCTAAATAATACCTGTTTTTACAGGAAAGGCTTTTACTGACATAATTTTGCAATTGATTCCTAAAAGGATAAAAGCTTTGCTTACAGAAGATATTAGTTTAAGGTAATTAAATTATTAAAATCTCCATGTCAAAGACTAAGCTTAATGATTTCTGGAGAACACTGCTGAAGTTCTTCATTTCCTGAACTTCAGGTTAGGGGGAAATCAAAATTAATCTGATTTACGCAGATCAAAAGCAGCAGAGCAGCCCTAGAGTTTTTGTGCACACAGCCACACAATATTCCTGTTGTTCAGGAAAGCACCAAACCCAGCACAACCTCAGGACACAATGTGGCATCCAAAAGCATTTTGTTCAGCAGCCAGGCTGAGGCAGGAGCACAGCAGTGAGTTCCACATGGAGCCCTCCCCATGGCAGGCAGGCCAGGGAGGGCTCATTTGCCCAATACATTCTTCACAAATTAGTGAAAATTTTTCTTTTGCTCTGAATTTTACCAAATACAAAGATACTATCCCATGACACTGTCCTATTTCTTGGAATACTTATTTTAATGGCAGAGCCTTAGACCTTGCTAGAGGCAAGCAATGTTACTTGAGAAAAGCCAAATTTCTTAACTTGCACCTGGCAGACTCCAAGTCTAAATGCAAATCAAAACCTGACCCACTTCTGCATCCCTCACATGTGCAGTTATGGTGCCTGAGTGACCCAAACCAGGCCCTGACACAGAGACACCCTGATTTGGCAAGGTGTTTGACTACATGCTGACCACCAATCACATACTCCATGTACTTTACTTTCTTCAGCCAACAACAGACTAATGATGCCCAAAATCAGCTAACTAATAGGGTGAACCTATAATTTTACTGACTTTCCACAAGCAAAAAAAAGCAAAATTTGGTAAAAAAAAACCCCTCTTGCATGACACACTTTTCACTGGACAAACTATTTAAGCACAGCAACTGGTAACAATATCCCAGAATTGTTCATTCAAAACATGGTTTTGCTACTATTACTGCTCAGCAATTTCAGGAGCTAAAAACCTCTCCCATGCTTTCAGATAATTTCTACTCACTTAGCAGAAATGCCTTATCTCTTGCAACAGTGGCTTTTTCCCTGTTCGAATAAACAGCAGGGCTGTTTCTAGGAAGGCCGTGTGCGCACTCCCTAATGTCATCTCTTCTGCTGATACTATTCCTAGAATTAGTAAACTTGCCTGCAGTTTTGGCAGAAGCCTAATACCAACTCAAATTGCACTGGACAGCTTGACAAGAAGTTGTTGGAGATTTTTTTGAGGTTGTTTGTTTGGAGGTTTTAAACTAAATTTCTATTACAATATAACACAACACTAAAAATTTATTCTTCTCCACCTCAAAATACATAGTTCAAAACTTCAGGTTTTTCATGTTGCAGAAGAATGACAAAAAAGGTTTTGCTTTTGAAAAAGCATTCTCACAGCAAGTGTGAGTTACTGCACCTGTCCTGAACCACAGAAAATATGGGTAAATTTTAGCCAAAAAAAACAAAGTTGTTTGTGTGGCTTCTGAGAATACCACCTGCTGCAATTCCCTCTGCTCCCATGACAAAGGTCAGGAGCCCTCAGTGCCAATAGGGAGGAATATTTCCTGTCTGTGCTCTTCCTGCAAAGTGGAAGAGCATTACGAACTGCATTATGAACTGTTTGGAAACAAACAGGAAAGAAAACTGCCACAGCAAACACCTCTGTACATACAACCCTGCTTCCTGCATCCAGAAAGGACTTGGAATACTTGGGAAGTTTCAGTAGTGCAGAAGAAACTCCTGCAAGGTGTGACATAGCTTCCCAGTGAGGAACAGACTGGTAACAAGAACCCTTCAGCCTGCAGAGAAGTATTGGGACATAACAGGAAATTTTAAAAGCCCAGATTACACCACAGCTCCACACTATGTGTAGTACAACACACTGGACAAGTGTATGGCAGAGGAGGGCACAGCATCTACACAATCCTAAGTGGCCTGGACAAAAAAGATAAGATTTGTTATCTCTTCCACTACACAAACCAGAGGCTGCCAAACTAAGCTGGTACAGAGCAGGGTCCAAAATGCACAGAGGTCTGCATGCAGCATGTCCTGATGGATTGTGGGCTGCTGTGGATACAAGGAGTTTACACAGGATCAGAAAGAGACTGGAAAAGTACTTGGATTCAAGAATTATAAAACAGACTTGAATTATAAAACAGACAAACTACATCAGGCTCAAGAAATCCCCCAAGCTGAAGAAAAAAAAAAAAAAAAAAAAAAGAAAATCAGAGGCTTGGGTGCGTGTTTGTGAGAGGTATTATACACACCTGCCCTGGTCTTCCTCTGCTGGGCAGTGTCTGCTTGCAGCCAAACTATTCTTAGGAACACAACCAAGAGAAAGGGCAGGGTCACTCATGACTAATGAAATAGCTCCCCACCTTCCAAACCACCTTTCCCAAAACTTCCTTTCTACATGAAATTTCACCTGTTGTAATTCATCCCTTCCCTCCTCTCAACCACTTTAGACCTTGACACCTGCAAGCATTCAGCACTAGCTTTTTTTTTCACCTCTAGTTCCATAAATGACTGTCAAAGGCACAAAGTTACTACACAGCCAAATGCCTACACAGTTACACACCTGTGCAGGTTCATGTGTGCCTGCATAGAAAAATAAATATATCTTTGCTATCAGTCAGTCTCTGCTATCACACATAGCAGTGGCATGCATCAATTTTTTACATTCCCTAATTATTGCATTATTGACTCTCCATTAATATTAGGACACCCCAGACTCTGGCTCACACAGGAAAGGAAAAGAAAGGTTCAGACTGCACTGCCTGTGTGAAGCAACATCTTCTCAAACCTCAGGACATGCCCAAGAGCCAAGGATTGCACTTTCAGCTTCCAGGAGCAGCTCGGGAGCTGACAAGGACAGAGTTAAACTGACTCCAAACACTAACAACGTTTAATCAACAGTGTCCAACTCTTGTTTAGTGTCTACCTTGTGGAACATGTCAACATTAATGTTTCAATCACTCATACCCTCAACAGTGAATCAAGCCTCAATGCTGCCACCACTTCCAGATTTACCCACAACCACTGCAGTGTCTGTTCAATCTGATCTACAGACACAGAAATAAAGTCACTTTCTCCTGTGAAAGTGACTGTGCTGCCTCCACAAGCATCACTCCTGTAGCTGACAGCACTGCAGCAGTAATGAGCAGGTCCCATGCAGACCTCCCCACCTAGAGATGGGCTTTAAATGCTCTGGTGCATTGGTTACAAATCCTAAAAGTGACTATCTTCCAAGCCCCACTGTGCCTTCTCTCCAGTGCTGGAAGACTGCCTGAAACTCAGAGATGCCACCTAAAAAAAAAACCAAGAATGAGCCAATAGTAACGCCAAGGCAGTTCCAGCTTGGCTGCTTCTGGAGCAAAGTCTCACCAAGAAGAGAGGCCCCAGTCCACACAACATTAACTGGCAAGGGATGCTGCACAGGGTGATCCTGTGTTTTGGTATGCATACCTGCTCACACCAAATCTACCAGCCACATGTCTGCAGGAAAATTAACTTACAGAAAGGAAAAAGAAATAAAAACAGGGAAAAAAAAATCACATTCCACATCTAAAAGGGAGAAGTAAACACTGGGACATGCTCCTAACTCAGAGATACATGTTGGCCCACATTCCTCTCACCAAGATTAATATCCTGGCCAGTGTTCTGACATTCTCCTCATCCTTTTCAAGTCATTTAAACCATTACAACACTACCTTCCCTTGCTCCCTGCCATGTGCATACCCTTCCAAGAGCCTATACCAGCTTCCTCTGCTACAACCACTCTCAGCAGCCTTTTATCTCTTCCAGGCTCTTATCTGGACTCTGCCAATGGCAGCAGCCTTGATCTCTATCTTCCTCTCCACCCCAGCACATTAGGTTTCATCCATCTCTTTAGTTTCATCTTTAAATTGTAAGCTCCTTAGGAGAGGGACCAACACATTTACATTTGTGGCACCATATGGGTCTCTCCATCCAGTCTACCTGTTCAGGTTCCACAACAAGTAGAGATCCTGTCTGGAGAGATCCTGTCTGGAGCTACAGGCTTTCATTAACAGACTGTTGTAATAATGCCTGAATGACCTCAAGATCAAATCTGTTCATTTTTTCAGCTCATTTCTAACTGATTTCCTGTTCACCACAATCTGCAATTTAAAAACATCTTCTTCTACAAACACTTAAATACAAATTCCACCCACCCCAAAAAAACATCACACAGTGAAATATAGACAAAAAAAGGCCTCCCGAAGCATTTCACACAAAATTTCAAACAAAAAACAAATGTTGTTGCAGAGAAAATGTTCTACTGGAAAAGTAAAGAGTCTACAAATTGTTCTAACAGATTAACTTAAGAGTCAGAATAATCCCATACAGGAAACAGAAACACCAGTGCCTGTCAGTAGCTTAAACAGGGGTTTCATACAAATGATGTATCCCACAGCTCACAAGAAAAGCTCTGTTTGGGCTAGTATGCAATCAGTACATATTTATCAATGAAACAACATTGCACTGTCACTAAGAACTTCCCAAACTCCTGCTAGCCTAAGAGATCTGGGTAACAAGAAGCACTAGTTCACAAAAAATAATTCAGGTTCAAGCTATCCAGTAGGAAAAAAAGTTACATGGCTAATCCATCGGGTCAGCCAGAACCTAAACAATAAAGCAAACTGGGTCAGCATGAGTACAGGAACAGAATCACACTATTCCCTGTGGAAGGAGAGTATCCCTCAACAGTGCCTCAATAAATTCAGAAAAATTTTAATAGGTTTTTTTTGCAGCCCTTTTGATATTACTTCCTACAATTTCCGTAAAAAAAAAAAAAAAGGCATTTTGATATTCTCAGTCTTTCTGCAAAACTCTGTTCTACTAAAAAGGGAACCTTCCTCCAGGTAGGCAGCTTATTTATCAGCCTTTCATACCCTAGCAAAAAGGAAGTACTACTCTTATCTACTTATGCCATAAATAATAATCAATTTGGTATTTATAGAAGTTCATAACAGACATATGCTATGCAGTGAACACAACTCCTATTTACCTTTAGTACTAATTTACTAAAGTTTACAGTTTTCTTGAGTAACATTAAGTTGTATCTTTACCTTGGAATTACAGCCAAATCTTAACTATAGTCATTTCAGTATAAGCCACTTCTTTCAAAAACCCTCTCTTCTTGGAAGAATAAAAAAGATTAAACCTCAAACTTAACTCACAAATCGCTGGCACATAAAACACATGTATACATGCAGGTGCAGTCTCAATGGTTTGCATCCAACCATAGATCTAAATCAACAGAAAAATAATGCCTGGAAATAAGCAACCTCTGGCTCATGACTTGATGAGGGCAGAAAATTCTTGCTAAGTCTACTAACATTGTTGCTCCTGCGGTAATGCTACACATGAAGCAAAATCTCCACAAATCCAAACACTTATATATGTTCAAGATCATTTAGATAAGATACTCAGCAACACCTCTGAAATGCCTTTGATGAGTCAGGCTCATTTACCTTTGTCTTCCCACTGCCCTCAAGTATGTCAGAAATCCCTTCCTGATCACAGCTCTGCCTCTCAAGTAAATCATAACCCATCTCTAAGCTTGAGTGACCTTCACAGAGTTGCAGGGCTTGATTAAAACTGGAACACACTTCTCCATTTTTCCCTTGTCACTGCCTAAACCTGCAAGACAACAGTGCAACTTGTGCAACTTGTATTCTCATAGGATTGTTGAGAATATTTAGAACGTAAAGTGAAAAAAGTTAAACAGCAAATTTTCAGGGTGGACCATCAAACAGTTCTCTAGCCAAGTCATTACACACCATTTAAGGTTGTGTCATAAGACAATAGGCCATTTTTAAGAGAAAACAGTAGTAATAGTACATCCCCTGGCTCCAGAGAGTTTGACTCTCTCACACCTGCCTTCCAGTTTTATCACTCCATTTTCCTTTGAGCTGAAGAATGCCACATTTGATCACAACAGTACCTAAAATAGAACTCTGGAGTTTGTTTCCTTCTTCAGCTCAGAAAAACAAACTTGTTAGCGCAACCAACAGAATTCAGCGTGGTTTTGGGAGCACAGCCCCACAAACAGAGCACGCACACACCAAGGTACAACACAGTACTATAAGCTCTTTTTAGTACCACCCAAAACCTCAAGGTATAAATCCTCCCCCGAGCAATCAAAATGACGAAAATGTATTAAAGATCCTTTCATAAAAAAAAGACCATACACAGAGAAATGCAAACCCAAACCCTACCTTACTGCTAACATACCACTGGACATACAAAAACCCCAAAGAAATACCTAGTGACAAACCACCCCAGTAATCACATGCTGGAATACAGCCTCTGGAAAGACCAAACAGCACTGCCCACCTTCTGCAACTCCAACCTGCTGCCCCAGCAACAGGGGAACAAGGGGCCCTCAGACATAAGGGAGGAGGGGAAAATGTGAAGTTGTAGAGGGAAGAGTAAAAGGGTAATAATGCATTTAAGATTTCAACTAAAGACTTTAAAATAAAATGCAAAACAAACACAAAAACAACCACAAAAAGCACTCTGAACCCATGCTGGATTACTCCCAGACCTCCCTGCATCCTGCAGCCAATGCTTTCACCTACTAGACAGCTACAAGTGAAAGGTTTTAGACTTCCAAAAAGACAAATGTCACCATCAGTTGCAACTATGGATCTGAAATCTGGAAAGCTGATTTCCAGAAGTATTTCAACACTGTAAGCATTCTCTTTCAATGGCAGGGGAACATTCTTGTCTCAGACTTTCTCACCAAAGGACAAGTAAAACTAAACTGATTCTTGGTCAAATATGTCATAATTAACTCACTCCCATGCCACACGGCAAAAATCTGTTCTGCCTTCAGCAGCTCACATACTACTCAAGAAGAAATTACCCAGGGTATTTTTAAGCATAGCTGCAAGTTACCCAATATTATTTAAGTGGCATCTGTTACAGCAAGATTAAAATGGTTTGAGTTGTTTGGGTTTTTTTAAGAATTATTACCCCAACACTACTTCAAAGATGTAGGATACACAGCAGCATTTGGATGTGCTGCAGTAGAGTACTTGAAATTATTTTTAAATGGGCCCCGGCCTTAAGTATTCTGCCAATACAGAAGAGCCTCAGTTTGAAACAAACTTTAAAACCACTACTTAGAAACCCAAAAGGAGTGGTTATTTGCTTCATATCCCATAAACTGTAATTTACTATATTAGTAATAGCTAAAACTTTCAGCTTCTGAATTTCTTAAAGTGTATATTGCTCCTTATATTCTTCAAGATTTTGCATTTGAAATATGCAAGTTACCAAAAAGGATTTGGACAATTTAAAACATAAGTTTTGCTTTACAGCTGTTGTTGTTTTCCTTCTCTCAGCTTCCCAAAGTATACACAGCACTCTCACCCAGTCTGGCACAGGAGAGATTAAAAAGGTGAGGAACAATTACATTACAATCCTGCACTTTAGAGAACATCTTAAATAATACCATAGCATAGTGTAAGAATATCAGGTAAGTATCACAGAGTAGCAGATAAGATTGAAGAGTGGGTGTAAAATAGCCAAGCTGCTATTAGGCTGAATGTTACATTTACTCTGTACAGCTGTTTTTTGAGTCCAGGGTATCTTTGCAGGTATAATATTTCTAATTAAGAATGAAGAAACTTGTATTATACAGGACTCATTATGAATTTTATTACTGCCCATTCTCATTATCCTGCTTAGTTTCTACAAGGTCCAATAACAAGGTATACATTAGCTAAGCCCTGTTTGAAGTAGCTTTAGTGTTCTGTACTCCTAGCACAAAATGTCATGACTCAGATTCATGTAATCAAAACTGCAAACCACTTGCTTTAATATTGTGCAACAATTTCATGATGAAATTGTTTTGCTAATGACCTCCTTAAACTGCAAGCACTGAAAATCAGTATCTTATATTCTTATTATCATTATCAACATAAAACCTGAGCTCAGCTTTGCCTAAACCCCCCAAAAAAGTTCAATAACAAGCGAGGCCTAGTTACCATTCCACGTTTGTGCTCTCCCCCTCCTCCATACATGTCATGAATGGAAAAGGGGAAAACAAAAAGTTTGACTCACATCAGTGAACCTGAACCAAAAGTAGTTTGAGAATTACAATGAGGGAGCAGTGATGCATTGGAAATCACTCCACCAGCCTCGGCAGTTTGGAGATCACAGCTGAGTCACGGAACACAATATGCCATTTAAGCAAACAAAAACAAAAAGCAAACAATCCAAAGCTGGGAAGTGTTTTCCTTCCAATAAAACTGTGGTTCAGGGAGAAGAGATGAAGCTCTCTACCTGACAGAATTTAATACAGATGGGATAGCTCCTTTCTAGGAAGTTAAGGGTAAATACATTTGCTAAATATTTTCCTTAAGAATGGATTTAGCCCCAGAGCACTTTTTCAGGCAGAGAGACTGAAAAAGTGAGATGCAGTAAGAAAGACAGCACGCTGTTCGGCTAAGTCTCCAAAAGTATTAAAAATATAAATTACCTAAAGGCACACTACATCTCTTCAGGAGACAAGATGTTTAAGACTGAAGCTTTATTTTCACTACTTAATGGAATATGAAAATGTTTTTCTGGATTACAGAAAACTTTTAAAATATTAAAATAAAAGCTTTATTACCATAGAAACCAATAAGCTGTTTAAAGAATACAGGCTTCTAAAACTGTAGACATGAGAGCTCATGAGACATGATTGCATATGTGAAAGTAAACAGCTATCCTTATAATCAAGAGTTTTAACTCATTCCTGAGAAACAGACATACACCACCAATTTACAGTACTATATTCAAGTCTGGCGAGCTGCTTTTAGCCTGGACTATTCCAAAATCTGTTCACCCCTTCACAAGCCCCTACAAGAGATAAGTGACCACACCCCACCTACCCTCCTACTCTACACCAGAAATATTTTACACTGCCTTTACAGAAAACTGTTAGGCCTCATATAATTTTGTGTTTCTTATTAAGGCTATAAAGATGCTTGATTTCCTGGCAGAGCCCATGTTTTTTGCACAGAGCTGGTTTTGCCCCCTTTTAATGCATTTCCTTTCCAGAAAACTTCAATTCCCAACAAAAGCCAGCAGCTGTTATATCTCTTGCTCCTCTGCAACTTGTAATAGAGAAGGGAAAAAACCCCAAGCAAGGAGCTGTAGATACTTTGCTGCAGCAACAGTAGGCAAAATCCTTATCACAAATACAATTTCTAAACACAGTATCTCTTGTAAAGTATTTTTCAAAGTAATATTTACAATATAGCTGAAAGGAAAACATCTTTGTTCATCCTAATTATGTAAAAAAAAATTATAACTCAGAGTTTAGTCATATAAGGGGAATACGAACAAGTTAAAAATTCTGCTGGTTTTGGAGGTGCTTTAAAAAAAAAAGCCACGAAAAAACAAACACAAATCAGCTGCAGCAATCAGTGTGCCTCTGCCTGCAGATTTAGCAGACAAATCTTTGAAGTGCTGAAAGACTAACTTTGGAAGAAAGCACTTCTTGGACTGGCAACTTTCATCGTCTTCTAAATTTGATTCCAACCAACAAAACAAAGCAGAGGAAAAAAAACCACTAAGGCAAACCACACATTTCTGAGCAGCCCCAAGCAGTGCTGCCAGACTCTGAATGGCATGCGAGCTGAGTCAGGCTTATACTTTCCACTAGTAAAAGCTATACAATTTTAAGCTCCAGAAATACAATCTACCTTTAGAAACTTAGTTTTAAAGCAAAATTAGAAAAAAAAAATCCTTCCAGTGCTCAAGATTGTAACTAAAAATATTAAAAATATAAAAGGCAGCAGCAGCCTGCCCTCTTACTGCTTTATCTGTAGACAGAGCAGATGAGTATCAACGTCCAGCCACGACTGAGTATTTCCTCCTAGTATCCAACAATTACTGACTATAGGTACATTTGCAACCAGAGGAAAACAATTTCCAACAAAAATGGTTTTCTACCAGGAGAGTGAATTACTGTAAGGAGTTCAGTGGGTCACTGGCACCAAAGCAATGATGACTCTTCCAGAGTTCCAGCACAGCACTCACACACCAAGCTCAGCCGGGGGACATGCACTGACACCACTAATTACTGGCTTTGCTCCCACCATGAGCGCTTATCACACGAACAGGAGTGTCCCTCCTCTCTCCCATACTCTTTCTCCCCACCTGCAACACCTTTATTTTTATGCACACTTCAAACTGCACTACCTCACCGCTGGGTCAGACCACTGACAACTTGAAAGGCAGCAGCCTCCCCCACCAAGCTTCGGACCTGGAAAACAGACCCGGCTCTTCCTCAACCACAGGCATTCCTCACCTGCTACACCAAAGGCAGATCCCAGGGAAAGGTGACAGCTCAGCTGAGCCCTAGGTGGTGAACGTGAAGGCCATAAGCTGCCTGAACCCCCCTCCACACTGGTCAGCCACGTCCTCAGGCTTCTCCAGAGGACAAAAAGATGCTGTGGAGACCAAAGCCCAAAAAGAGCCACCAACCCTTCAAGGGAAAAAACCCGAGTTCTGTTTACATAAAATTCAGCTAAAGAAATCTGAGCAGATTTGCACATTAAAAAAGGCTATAATATGTATTTCAAGTATATTAAGAAGAAACAAGAAATATATTTAAGCCTCAAATTTTGGGGTCTAAACCAAATTTAGCCATTTTGAGCTTTTAAATAATAAAAATTTCAGTTCAGGAAAAAAAATGAAGAGTCATCCAATTCTAAGAAGCAAAAAAATAGCAAAACAGAAGCAAAGGAAAGAGCTACCATAACCTCAGGACAAGAATTCACAACATGAAATACCACTAATGCTTATGCTAGCAAAATTAATTTTAAAAAAAAAATGCAGAGAGTTTGATAACACCTCTGACTGCCTAGAAGAGGCACATAAATCCTTTAGGCCAAGGACCACATCCCCTTTCAGTGCTGTTCAGCGGTTCAGATGCTGCACTACAACAAAACTGGTTGTACTAGAATAACACAGGAGATTATAAAAAGCATTTACCCCACTCTGAAGACAGCGCTAAGCAGACAATCTAATTCCTATGGTTAAGCAAGCATGAAAGGGAAGTGCTCTTAAAGTTACAAACCTTTTCTCGCGTTACACTTCAGCCCATCTGATCTGCTGAAATCTATGCTTACATAAGCTCCACTGTCCAAACCTGAAGTACCATTTTGGAGATGGCAAGCTGGTGCTGTAGTACTCGCCTCACAGCTTAGAGGGTCATCATGTAAATTCAGAGCAATGTAGTTTAAGCCATTCTGAAATCCAGTTGAGGTATCCCTGGACATTTTGTTTTCCTGACCATCAGAAATATTTTCATCCGGTTTTAACCAAACGTTGTCGAATGAGGCAGAGCTGTGTCTTTTGCTACTGTCAGTAAAGAAAGACGATGAGGTCGTCACAGTCCCAGCAGAAGAGAACGTTTCAGAGCTGTGTCTCCTCCTGCCTTGAGGGTCAGCTCGAATCACTTTCGGTCCTATAGGAGGGTCAGAGCTAGGGACAGAGAAGCTACTGCTACCAGCATATCGATCCACAATGCAGAGTCTATTAACGATGGAAGAAGGACTATCCATCTTTACAGCACTGTCAGATTCAGTGGCAAATGGCCTTGGTGGTGTTGCTGCCATGTTGAACGTCATCTCAGTGTAGTCATCAGTCCTGTTACTCGCCGTGCTAACACATGCAGCACCAAATGAAAGCCTGGCATAGTCAGGGTTTGGTTGGTTTCTAGGAATACTGGAACTTGCATAAATTGAAATATCTGTTAGAGAGTTTGACAGTTCCTTCGCTGCTTTCGGTGACTGCACATCCAAGTCAACACTCATGTAATCAGAGAGTGGTGACTGTCTGTGGTCACTACTCGAGCCTAGAGACGATGGAGATCCTTCTGCAGATAAGGAATACGGTGTGTTACTCGCTTTTTCATTAAAATCAATATTTATGTATTCACCAGGACTGGCTGGCTCAGGCGGAACCGTACGATCGTACATTCTGGGGATGGTGTTACTCCCTCTCGTACCTAGGGGCAGCCGTGTGGGCCTGGCAGCCCTGTTCTGCACAAGTCCTTCATCTGAACCTTTCAACGCCGGCAATTTAGAGATGCCATTAGCCAGAGTCTCACTGCTGACCCCCTTCACATTTTCTGGTGCACCATATAAGAGTTTTCCAGGTGAAGACATTGGAACATATTCACTGTGGTCACCATTTTGTCCTGATAACGCCTTAAAGCTTCGGGGCAAAGAAAAATATGAACTAAAACCTTTGGAAACAGAAGTGGTATGGATATAATTTGAATCACTGGGGTGCTTTGGAACTGAATTGCCAGGTGACATATCCATATACTCATTGTTTACGATCTTCTCGTTGCTTCCTTTAGAGGCAAATCCAGTTAAAGGACTCCGTACAGGTGAAGAGCTGCCCTTTGGAAACATCATCATATAGCCTCGGGAGTCAACCTGAGATGGTGACCATGAATTGTTAATCTGTTTTGGAACAGACATGCTTTTAGGAGTCATTGGCAAATAATCGCTGGTGCTGGATAGAGAAGATGCAACTCCTGGCATCATTGGCATGTACCCATCATCCCTGGCTTTACTCCTGCTTTGGTTACACATGGAATCAAGGTTAGTGTCACTGTACTCCAATTCATGGTTATCTTTCAATTTTGGTGTCTCAGAGTAAAGTAATCGTCCGTGATTTCCGGCAGAATCTTCATCCAACAAAGCTGTAGTTTGCGTTGTCTTCTGCTGCACTGGCACAGAATTTGGCTTTGTTAGAGAGTAAGCTCTTTTCCTGAAGCATTTTTCAGCCTCCATATAATCATCTCTTGAGCCATCATCTCCCTGTTGCTTATTCATGGACATGTACTCACTCAGACAGTTCTCCTCTCTGATAGGTGGTGTGTTTCCCAGGGAATCGGGTGTATTACTTCTCACCCTAAAGTACCTGAAATCTCCAGGGCTGGAGCCATATTCATCAGAAGAGATGAATCCCCCATCACTTGGGGAACCACAAACAGATGAGCTAGAAGGCCTGGTCAGCATGTCCGAAGCAGAACCATGGCCACTGCTGGAAGAAACACTGATGGGACTTGTGGTGGAGGGAAAATGAGAAACAGGCAGCGAAGCAGACCTGGTGTGGTAAGATGAGCTGAAAGCAGCTCTCACGTACCTTCCACTCCCTTCTTGCCGGCCCAAATTCATCCTTGCAGTATTCAGGTGGATCAGACTCCCAGTCACTGACCTAAAAGGTCTAGTCATGGTTCCTTCTCCTTCACTGGATGTTCTGAAGCGGTAAGAGTTGTTGCTTTTGGTGGTAGGAGGAGTGCCTCCAGCAACACTCTCAGTTCTAGATCTTCTCTGCAAGCCTGTCTGGCTGGGGGGTAGGTTGCCCAAGTGCCTTCTGGTGGTGATGAAGGATATGGGATTGGTACTGCTGCCACCACCAGAAGACTGGCTCTTGCTTCGGGGCCTGAACTCTGCAAAGGCCTTTAGAGCTTTCATGGTATCCAGAAAGGTCTCGTGCATATTCTGGGCAACAACCGAATCATCCACTTGCATCCAGAGCTCTCCAGGCCCAATAGAGGCAGATCTGCCCACTTCAATAAAGAAGAAGTTCTCTGAGTGTCCGCAGCGGCGAATGTTCATAAGCTGCAAGTGAACAGAGGGCACCTCCGAGTTCAGCTTGACAAGGTGGATGGCCTTGCTGGAGAGGCACAACCTATACACCCCAGTGAGGTTTTTCGTTTGTCCCAAGCCTTTGGGCTTCACGTTGACCTGCCACACCTCCTTGAACACGGTGCCAGGCCTCAGGGCTGCCCCGTAGTGCTCATCATCCTCGTCCACCTGCTGATCGGCATGGTCCTCCTGCTCCAGGAAGCCCCTCTTGCTCTGATTCATGAGCTCGCTGATGGCCTGGTACCAGGCCTCCTGCTCGGCGTCGTTCTCGGCCAGCATGGCGAAGTACTCGTCCTTGGTGTACAGGGCGATGATGTGCTTGTGCTTAGCGTCGGCCCGGCGGCTCACGGTGAAGCACTGGTACAGGGGGATGACCCGCTTGGGCGGGGGGCAGCACAGCGCGGCCGCCCCGCCGGCCCCCGCCGCCCGCAGGCTGCTCTTGAACTTCTTCTCGCTGTCATAGTACTCCAGCCGGGCGGGGGCCATGTGGCTCTCGGCCCGCAGGACGAAGTAACGCTTGTGCCCGTGCTTCTGCTTCCGCAGGTACCCGCATTTCCTCACGTCCTCGCCGGCGCCGCGGCCCGCCGGGGGGGGCTGCCCGCC
>VZRH01004994.1:2844596-2881406 GCA_013397555.1 Urocynchramus pylzowi | reverse complement strand
GGATTGTTGAGCGGTCTGTCCGACAGCCAATCCGCGGCTCACACACACAGACGGGGGAGGCAAGGCGGGGGAGCTGTGTATTCGGCGGCGAGAGTAAGGGGGAAGGCGGGGCCTAGAGGAGATGGGCAGGCCGTTTGGCTAATCAGCGCAAAGCCNGGGGCTGCGCAGAGCCCCCCACAGGGCGCCATGCCTGACCTCGGGGCTCTGCCTCAGTCGCCCTCCCAGATCCCACACATCTTCTCAGCTTCCAGAGCCCCCTCAAAGCCCTCACAGCCTCTCTCACAGCCTCCTCAGCACCCTCGCAAGCCCCCACAGCACCCTCAGAACTTTCACAACCCCCTCATCCCCCGCTTCCTGCGCTGGTAGAGGCTGCGCGGTGTTGGTGACGTGCAGTGGGTTGTTTATTTGCGAGACGCTGCTGTGTCACCCTTGTCTCGGGTTCGGGGCTGCCCGCTGCCAGTCGCAGTGGGGTGACAATCCGCGTTACTCGTGACCGCAGTCCTTTGCCTGTGGGATCCGAGCAGGCCACTGCCATAATTCCTAGGGGTTAGGTCAAAATACGAAGAGCGAAGAGCAAATTCATTGTGTTTCACAGTTAATGGGCATTTCTGTGACGTAGAAATCTCTGCTCCATCTAGATTAGTTGTGTGATAAAACACAGCGCTGGGTGTTGTTACATGTACGGCTGCCCCACCATTTCAGAGGCAATGTTGAAGGGCGGGGGGCCACTTCCAGTCCTCTACCCACTTCCCCAACACTTTCTTCCTCTGGTAATTAATTCCTCTTTTGCCCGCTGGCCTGTGTCCTCTGTGAGGACACTGTGCAAGCTGTGGGCAGAGCCCACGGCAGGCCCGTGACAGCCCCGAGCCCAAGCCCTGCTCCTGTGCCGTGGTGCGGGGGTGCTTCACCGGCAGGGCAGGGAGTTGGCCACGGATGCTGTTCCTGGTGCCTTCTCACTCTCAATAAAAGCATCCCTGCCAAAGGTACGTTTTATTTGAGTTAGGAGTTTGTGTGTACCAGTCATGTCAAGTGTAAAAATAATCCTTTTCCTGTAATGCAACAGCAAAGGTCATTTCCCTAGCCAGTAATTTTGACCACACGTCTCTTTACTTTCTGTCTTGTCTTGTCTTGCTTTCAAGGTCATTCTTGGACTCCCTCACCTCTGATTAATTATGAGATGACAACTCTCAACAATTCCTGCCTCCAGCTTCCATGCACCCACTTGTTTTGTTTTGGGATAAATGGCTTTATGTTTTCTTTCATTGTCCCTCTCAGGTGTGAGAAAAGATATTTTTTGAAGTCTCCAGTAACTCAGTTTGGAAGCTGACATGCCAAACCTTGTACTTGCCATATTGATTGTTCATGTCTCATTTTTTTTCATAATTCTCTATTCACTGCCTGCTCAGTGTTTAAGCTGCACTCTTTTTGGTTCATGTTTTTACATCATCTAACATGGCATATTTCTGTACATGATTAAAGGTTCTAAGTGTTATGGCAATACAGTAAATAGGTTGTAACTACAGAAATTTATTTACTTCCAAAACAAGAATTATTAACACTAGAAAACTGAGATTGAATATAGTTTTTAAAGCCATTCAGACATGTTGGCACAAAAATATACAACTAAACTCCCCATTAGTTAAAGGTGTCATGAATTAACTATACAATTATATTGTATTATATTGTTAATAGCCCCGGTAGAATTAAACTGGTTTTTGAAGATGAATTCCTTTTATTTTTCATTCTTTTCTACCTGGTCCGTCAATTGGGTGAGGGTGAGATTTCCATAATCGTTTGGGTTTCATTCTGTATTTTAACATGAAAATTTAAAGTGGTTTTAAATGTATAAAGGAAGGTGAGCTTTGTTCATTGCATGCTTATTTGGGCTGGTTGCTGAAGGATATACATGGGAAGAATAAAGAAAAACTTTTGAAAGAAAGGGCTTGGGTTCTCTTTTTTGTTTATGTTTTTTTTTAGTCATCAACCTCTGGGCTTGCTTGACAATAACTATGAATAATCTGTCCCTGTAAGAAGAAATGTATCACTGTTTTCTGGTCTCTTTTAAAGTCCTTTGCTCTTACATTGTACTTACAGTGTTTTTGCTAGGGAGTTGAGAAAGCAACCTATGTGTAATTAAGTCGTGCAGAATTTTGGGGTGGTGGACGCATGTGATCAGACCCGCAGGGACCTGCAGAAACAGAATTAATAGAAATGGATTTTTCCACTGGGTTCTCTCTGGCTTAAAAGGAGTGCTTAGCACTCCTGAAAACTTAATTTGTTCATGTTTTCCTATGCGACTACTAAAAAATACTTACCGAAAGTACAAGCTAATCTATAATTTGCACACTCTTTCTCAACGTTCATTAGTAGAAAGAATAACTATTTGTTTTCTCTGTCTTTGAATAAATATTGTTTAGAGTCTTTTGTGCAGTTATGGAATCAAAATTACTGGTTTCCTGTAGTAATGATTTTTTATTTTTTAGCTTATATGAAACATTTAAGTATACCTGTTAGTGTATTATATCCTTCCATTACTGACATAATTGTCTGGCTATGGGATTGGATCTAATTTTACTATCTTTTTTTGTCACAAATGATTATAACTTTCACAAACTTCTGTAGGTTTCTTTCTTAACCGTTTCTGTGGCTACTTATCTGGCACATAGACATAGTTCACTTTGTAAAGTCAGTGCCCCATTTTTTATAAAGAATCAGCTTTATATTCTTCACTTTTGCTTACAAAAGCCAACATAGCCTGTGTATGAAATGTTTCCTTAGCTGTGGGTGCATTATCTTTCAGAAACTAAAAAGAAATCAAGATCCCCTCCACACGTCTCTTGATCTTCACCAGACTTGAAGAATCTGTGATTCTTAGGTTCTTAGAGCTGGAGGTATGTTTGCTTTGGTTTCATGTATTTGCTCTTTCTGCTCTACCAAGTGTCTGCATGAAGCAGGCACTGTAAAAGGAAAAAAAAAAACAAACATTGAAACCATTTCTTTTATTACAGTTTCCACAAGTGGCTATAATGTGTGTAATGTAAAGCAATTAAGCTATTGGTAGTCATATTGTTTGACCCAAATGGAGGGCCAAATATGTCATCTGTGGCTGTAGTACTGAGGAACAAGGAATGGGTTCCTGCAGGGATCTCTGAAATTCCACAAGGAGTGATATTATTAATGTAGTTAAGATATAAGAAGTAAATGGTTTTGGGTGTGATGTTGCATGATTTATTGCTCATTTATTCTAGTTACAACAGCCTATCTTATGCCCATCCTCAGTTACATCTAGAGGAGTAATTACCCAATAAAGAAACAGGAAAAAAAATCAGTTTTGTTGAGTAGTAAAACACAATCCTGGCTCAGTCATGCTTGTGACATGTTCATAAAAGAAAAGGAACTGGAGAAATTACTTCTGTAGAAATTTAGAATAAAAATATCCCAGAAGTATTTAGGAACCAAAGGATGTTAAGTGAAAGATAAGATTCACAGTTTTTATTTGTCTGTATATACAAATAAAAACATTTTCACCAATCATATATTTCTATACATTTGTGCAAAATAAATTAACGTAATTCTTCATAATGTGTATTTATGGCCCAAACTCTTCCCTCATTTGAACTTTACATCTCCAAAGCAGCCTGCTCTCATTAACTTCTTAGCAGTTCTGCTCTCATAGTAGGTCATACGGTGATTTTTACTAGAGGCAAAGTTAGCTCACAAAATCAAATAGAACAGTGGTTTTAAATTACCAGTTAGCAAGGGTCATTCTGCAGATGGGGAAGTGTACCTGTCCACTGTATGTCAGTGGCATAAAAAAATGAAACTATTGTGCCATTTCTTAACCAAGATCCAGAGGACAGTAATACCCTCTGTTTAAGGTACAGATAGGGAGTTCTAAGTTGTCACTTCTGTTTGCAGCAGGTTTGCCCTACTTCCTTGGGTAAATCTCTCCTTCTACCTTGTTTCAGTCCCTTGGTCATTTAATGGACATAGGAATTCCTCCCTTTCCCAAAAGAGTGTTTTTAGAGATAAAATCCGTTCATGACAAAGCACCTCGCACATTTTGGTATCAAGGTTATATAAAATTATTGTAAAGCCAGCCTGAGGCTGGCTTTCCTCCATCCCTGTGGTTGTGTAGAATCCACTGTGCTCTAAGAGTCCTCTACACGTGCATTACCCAGCATAAGCTACACGGGGTCTTCTTTCTCTCATCCAGGCCTTCCTTGCTGTGTTGTAACAAGATGCTGGAACCTTCACAGCAATTGTGATGGTGCTCACTTATGAAAATGTACGTATTTGAATTTAAGATTTTCAGGCACAAAGATTGAAGGCAGACATATTAAAGAGTTCCCAGTTTAAGTTAGAGGGAGCTATGGGTGCCCAGCACCTCTCTGATAATGAGGATTTGGTTGTTTATTTGTTCCATTATACTCCTTTCACCATCTATCTAATCCTATCACATCATTGTCCACAGAAATACTCAGACACTTGGTTTCTTTACTGTTTTGTATCATTGGGGATGGTGTCACCACGCAGTGAAAAGAGCCACTGAATGCTGTTTTTCAAAGGCATACACTCACATTTGCACAACATTTTCTCACTGGATCATGAATGAATAGTAAGATTATTCTGCCTGTTTGTTTTCCTGTTGATGGATAGTTGCTGTTTGGATATATAGATTTAGGATTATGAGCTATATTATGCAACTCTGCTAGTGAAAGAAACATAAATGTACCCTTTTGCTATACACAGTTTGGCCATATGTCCAGGTCATTGAGATAGGGAAACTATTAAAGCAACCAGACTAATTCTATTTTCACAGGTTGTCTTTGGAGAATAGCAGAGTGGAACAGAAACTAAAGATACCCATTTATATAACTGGAAATGAAACTGGTATCATTAATATCAGTTTTCAACTATTCATGCTAATGAGCAGACAGGACTGGTTTTGTAAATCAAAAGCTTTTTTTTTCCCAGACGGAGTAGAAATGAACGTTTCCTATTACCTTCTTTGCAGTACATTATATCTACCAAAAGGTGTTTTATATCAGTTAGCCAGTATGTCTTTAATTCTTTGATTTTGAAAAATTATTAGCAGAAGTAAATGCCATCTAGACAGTTTATAAATGAGAAATTTCAGCTTTTTTGCACAAGTTTGATGGATCCTAGAATCCGTCCTTAGTGCTTGAGTAAGAAAAATCTGGGACTGTGTTCAGAGAAAGACTGACATGTCTTGGAGAAGTGAGTCTGCTGCTAGGTGCTGATTGCCCACTCTTTGGTGGTTGTTGGTGATGGAGTCAGAATTCCAGGCAATGCCTCTGCAGGTGCCACAGGCAAAAATGAGGATCGCTGCTTTGACTGGAACTGAGCCAGTTCTGGTGATGTGACTGCCAGGGAGGGCATTTGGCTGGTCACTGCTACTAAAGACTGGGCTGATAGACTGTGTCAGCAGGGTTTATAGTACTTGTAGCAATCTGTAGCAACACCAGGCAGTGGGATTAATTTCATCTTCCCCCACCAAAAAAGGAAAGGCCTTTCTGATGCCCAAACAGGGGCATGAGGAATTTGAGATAAGGACAGAGGAAAAGGTAACGGACAAAACATGGATGAACAATGCTAGAGAGGGAAGAGCAGAATGATTGTGGAGTATTTTGGTGGTTGTAATTGTGGTGAAGGAATGAGGGGAGTATTGTCTGTAACTTTCATTGGTGTTGATGTTATTTTGATTTTGGTGCAGGGAATTCTTTTGGTTGATCTAAGCAAAGTTTCTGATGAATGTGTATTTTAGTGATAATTCTTAAACATATGGTGCCCAGAGGTTAGGGATGGAATGTGTTTGGTATGCTGAGGCAGCATGGTGTTGGTGACATGCAGTGAGTTGTTTCTTTTGGTAGGTTTGGGTAGCTGGGCCTAGGGGCTACACGGGCGGCTTCTGTGAGCAGCTGCCAGGAGTTTCCCCCATGTCCAGTCTCACCAATGCCGGCCTACGCGGTGCTAGCGCCTCAGGGATGACGTATTTAAGAAGGGGGGGAAAGTGTGATTATGGGTTTTCTGTGGTGGTCGTCCCTGTTTCCATCTCAGGGAGGGCAGAGCTTGGTTCCACCAGTCCCTTTCTGGAACTCCCTGACGCTCCTTAACCTTTGTCCCTCCGCTCTCAGCGCTGCCACCAGTGTGAGCGAATCAATCTTGTCGGGCTCCGCTGCTCCCGCGCCGCCACCCGCTCCCTGGGACAGCCTGTGGCACCTGGGCGGCGGCGCGTTCCCATGGCAGCTCTGTCCAGGGGCCACGGCCGTTCTGCGAGTGCCGAGGACGTGGCTTTGTGCCCCTCCCGTTGGGAGGCAGGGAGGCGGCAGGGAGCGGGGGGACGGACAGAGGGACGGACAGACGGACGGACGGCGCGCCCCTCCTGGCGCTCCCGGAGCGAGCTTCAGGGAGTGCCCCAGGCTGTGGGAATGCCGTGAGCTCCAGAGAACCCCTAATTTCCGCTTCCCAAAGGTGCGGTGAAAATACCTTTATCTTTCTGTAAGGAGTTGTTTTAAATGTGTAGCGTGATCCCACAGACATCTCGGACGACACATACTAAATGCGCTGCTTTACCGTTTGACGTCATTAGCAGAGAGTGGCTGCCTTTTCGTTAGTATATATGAGTCTGGTTTAATTATTGCAAAGGGAATTAGTGCTCGGTGCTTGGGTGCCCCTCACAAAGTCAGTGCTTGCCTGACACACTTGAGAACACAGGGTGAGGCAGATCTGTTCCAGGATGGGACAAAACGTGGCCATGCCCGTTCGGAGCGGCTCAGGGAGAAGTTGTGACTCAGAGGCATCCTCTGAATCATATTTCCCCTGAGCTGTAGCATTGCACAAGTGGGGAGTGTGCCATCAGACCCTGCCAGATGGAGCACGTTCCTTCCTTCATGTCCAGCCAGTTCCCTGTGCTGACACAGAAGGGAGCAGAGTGACGATTATGTTTGCTTCTGACCCAATTTCCCCCTACTTCTCCACTTGCTTATGGAAGAAAATAATTTCTCTTCGAGGTTGGCTCATTAATTTAGTGCCCTTAGCACAGCTTTGAGGAAGGGTGGCACAGAATGCAGAAATGCCTTACTACTTCCATGCAGAACTCTGTGACCATCAGATGCCCAGAGTATATTTTATCTGCTCATATGTAGGTAGGTGAGACATTCTACTCACTTGTCAGCTCTGAAACGAATGCTTGTTCCTTGGGCACTCACTTTTCATCCTATAGGAAGCAAATCTGTCACAGCGAGAGAAGATATCAGCAAAGCATACATGACTTGCAAAGGACCATTCCAGTTTGATTCCCTGGAGATTTGGCAATAATCACCAATATAATTAGACAAATCTGAGTTCTTACGCATTTTTTTTAAGCAAACAAGTTGCACTCACATGAGAACCAACAAAAATACACTTTTGTCAGTTAAATTTAAGAATTGAGGCTAGCATAATCAAATAATCAGCCAATCAGCTAATTAAGCTCTGCAATGACTTCTAACAGATTCAGACAGCAGATTTTGCAGATGAGCAGTGATTTATCTGTAAATAAAATTGAGATTAAGGTAGTCATTTGTTAATATTAGATCAGCAAATGCAAAGGTCCATTGCTCTTGATGTCTAAAGAGGTTAATGATTCTGGAAGCCAACTAGGAATCCAGCACTGAGAATTCCTACTTTGGGAGCAATAGTAATTCTTTGTGAAGCCTGGTAGTGAACAGCATTTTGTTTATTTCTTGGTTTATGAAGAAGGAGAATCTATAATAAATAGGATAGTGTGTGTTGAAATAGGTTATTTCAGTGTTAATCATCTATACTTTTCTAGTGAAGTTTTCAGAGGAGTTTACCTGAACCATTTACTTAAGGGACAAATTATGCCCCTGTCAATGCATAAGGAAATACCAATTGCTCAGTTTAGCCTGTAGGACAGCTTGGGTGATTAGTTCTCACCAACAGAGATACAGAGATAATTATTTTGAATAAAAACCTTTCCAAACTATCTTAAGACTCCTGAAGATAAAATGTGCAGGGTATTCATTTGTATCACTTCATTTCATAGCAATGCATTTCTCATCTTCAGGCAGTGTATAAAGGAATAGTGTACAGAAAATTTCAAAATCCTTAGTAAGGTTCTGCTGTTGCTCCCTTAATCATATTCTAAAGTGTTCATGTTCCAAATCTCAATTATTTTGAATCTTGCAAAGAAGACGTGGCATTGGATGCTAATCCCTTCAATATAAAAGCATGGTATGACATAATCAAGCTGTCATTTATACAGTTTAACAAACAAATTATGTTCCAAATAGGTTTATAGAATTCATTACTGTTTGTATGGGTAGTTACAGAACAAAACCAAGGGTATACATGGAAGTGACATAAATAAGTTTAAAGAATGAACAAGTGCAACAGATAATACCCCTATTTTTATTCTTATTTGCATATTTAAAGGCCTGTTGTTAGTTTAATAATAAGTAGATGGCAGTTTTAAAATAAGTCAGACTGAAAGCAGGTGGTGAGTAAGTGTGCAGAAAAAGTGATATTTAATGGGATTCCTTCACACAGTGATTGCTCATTAGAGGAGCACTGGCCATAGTACATTCTCTAGAAAATAAATTAAATTAAAGCAAATAGCACAACATTAGTCCTGAAAAAATCTTTTAGTAACATTATTATTTTAGACTGAATCAAGACAGGAGCATTTGCTTGTTCTTTACTGTACTATGAATAGAAGGTGTGCTGGGGCCTTCTGAATGCCCAGTAAAACAGCAACACAAGTCAAATGGTTTGAAGAAAGGAAAAAGTAGTAAGGACAGCCTTTATGGGAAGGTAACTATACTATTAGGAGAGAGAAACAAATGCAGGCCTTGTACAGGTAGAAATAACTCAAAATGTCCTTAGAGCAACACTAATTTGCCATAAATGACCAGTGGATTGAGTCATCCTCCTTTCCAAAAAGTTCACCACTCTTAGCCTTCACATTGTTTTTACATTCTTCTCTTTGGACCCATGTGAAAGCATTAATAGAGGTGAGTGGTTCAGAGAAATGTCACAGTTTCTTCTATGCTGTCTCTTGTGGGTTTTTTCTCCAAAAAGCATTAGGGTGGTATTGCTGTCTAGGGAGACAGTTTGGGTTAGTGCATTTAATAAGTTTAAAGTTTATATTTATAGATTAAGACAAAAAAAAAATGTAAACCTTTTGATGTCTAGATTCTTTATCTCTGACATAATTAATGAATTAAGAGCACAGCTCAACTGATTGTTCAGTATACTCAGAGCTTATTAAACTCAGCCTTCTATCCCTGAAATTTCTCCTTGTAATGAAAAAATGTAAATCAATGTTCATACAGTTCTAATTTCCTTCATTGTCAAACCCTGTTATATACTGGAGGAGGTTGACCTAGTCAATCATTTGCTCAGATACAGAGACTGCTTTTCTTTCAGGAATTTGCACTGAAGTTACCTGCACCATTTGAAGTTGTACCCAGGTACTCGATGTGCAACAATTTACAGCTGACTCAGAGCAGCTCAGTGCAAAAAAACAAAGTGACTAATCTCTTTGTAGAACTGAGGCTTTGCAACGTTGCTCTGAGTCATCATGACAGCTCAAAGTACCTTGACTTAGTGCAGAAATAAATAGATTTAAACAGAGCACTCAGTTTCAAAACAAACATTACTTCTGTTCCTGTCAGAGTGACCTTGTTAACCCCATTTTACAGCAAAGTGTCACTGATATGCAGGGTAGTTCCAAATCTATATAAGACTATCAAAGTGGAGCCCAAGAAGTTAAGGGAAAATATGGATGAAAGAAGGAGGGCAAAAATATTTTCTTACCCATTAAGAGTGCCACACAAAGAGAGTGGGAGCAGTCATTTGTCTAGTAGAAAGAATGAAACTGAAAGAATAAAATGGGAATTGGTGACATTAGCATATGTAGGAAGAGATAAGGGAGATATTAAAAAGTTGGCCTGTTCCGAACATATTTTAGCCACCCTTAATTATTCCTTCACATTCTAAGATCAAATAAATAAACAACTAAACTAAACAGTAGCATTAATCCTGTGTTATTTGGCAATTCTCTTTGTGTTACAAATTAATGGTCCTCTTATCTTTATGCTGCTATCTTAAGAGTAAATATTAGTACAAGTGGAGCCAGAATCTCTTCTGAAATGGATGAGTAGTTTGTGACTTTGTTTTCCAGAGCTGCTTTGCCTCAGTGTAACAGGAGTTCAGGTCTGCCAGTGGGTCTGTGTTGTAATGCCCAATATCCATGCACAAGGCATCTTCACTGGGGAGCAAGTATTTCAGAACAGAAAAGAGCATTCATATACTACTTATAAATTATGAATATCTAAATTAATAGATTTAGTCATTAGATAATCAGTGGTAGCATTGAGTATATTATAGGGCTTGAGGTAATAATTTGGTTTCTTACACGTATACACTACATCTTTGTAATTAATTTATATATAGGTATTGAAAAATATTTTTATAGCAATAGTCTCATTTAGTGTCTTATTTCATACAGGCTGCAATTGCTGCAATAGTGGGAAAAGTCCATAAATCTAACAAAACTTCAGAAATGAGCAATGTCTTGTTCTTTGAGTCACAAAATTAGCAAGAGGTAACATGCTTATTAATGTTAAGAAAGGATGTTTGTTTAAATGCTTTTTTGCTTGAGGAAGGATCATGTATTATTTCAGAAACTGAGCAGATTTGGGCCTAGTCTGTACTTGAATGGAAGATGTGTAACAAAAATTCATCTTATTACGAGACAGGACATCCGTGGTTGGGTAGGATTGGTGGCTATTGCTGAGTCAGCCCAGCAGTCACGGCTGCTCTGGTGGGAAGGAAACATTCAGTGCTGGAACTGGATCCCAGATCCATTCAGTGGTTAGGTTAAATTAGGATCCACAGTGTGTGGCATTACATTTAGGAAAGCTTTTTTCTTGAATTTTCAGCTGTATTCCCATAACAACAATAGGAAATGTGCTAAGTTTGACAGTATTAATATAATGTAATACAGTATAAAATAATAAAATAAAATAATGGGATACAGTATTAAAATAATGTAAATATACATCAAGTATTATTAATGATTGATACCTCTTGTTTCATCTTCAGCATAAGTCAGTAGGAGAATATGGTCTTCATTACAGTTTCCCTGTCTGCTGGTCTCATTGTTGCTCATAGATTTTTTACTTGAAAAGAAAAAGTAGAGGAAAATTAATAAAATATTTCAAAAATAAGTAAATGTTTATTGTATCACATCTGCAATACAAATATAAACCCCAAAATGACGCTTCAAATGAGCTAAAAATAAGGAGTTGTAGAAAACTGAGATGGGAAGATAAAAGGACAATAATGGCAGCACTGACAAAATTTGATGGCATTTGTACAGAATGAATCAAAAAATTATTTGAAGCCTGTTAGTCCATTAGTTCATACTAATACAAGAAATACAGACCTTTACAAGGAGAGAATAATCATTGCACTTTTGAAATTGCATTCTTTCTGAATCAAAATTTCCTCCAAATCTGAAAATTAGGATGTGATGTAAAATTCACCTTTGTGGATACACCCTTTTGGAACCACGTTGTGGTCCCAAAATTATAATTGTTTTTATGAGATTGAATTTGATTTTTTCTTGTTTTTCCAAAGCTTCTTTGGAATCCATAGGATTTAATTTCTGTTGATGGTTCACTCTGTCATTGATGTAGCTATCAACATTTCACACACAAAAAATTAGAAAGATTAATTTAAAATTTACATTGCTGAAAATAAAAGGGAAAGTTAATTTTTGAAACTTGGGAAAATAAAATTTGCATGGAAATTTTCACTATAAAATCCTTTCGTCCATGCCTGTTCATTTTGCTGCTATTGATTAATTCAAAACCCTTTTATATTTATCCAGAAATTTTGTGTTTCTACTCAGCTGAGAATCACATCCTCTGCTGTTTCATTACAGTTCTCTGTCTTGAAAGCACCTTTTCAGTCCTTGTCAGAGTAAATGCCCTGTTCTTGGGTCCATGGGACATCTGGCCCTGCTGCTGTGTCAGGGGCTGAAAAGCACTCTCTGGGCAGGAATTTGGCTTTTACTTACCCAAGACCCCAAACACTGGGATCCAGAAAGCTGCTGGCCCTGGAAATTACCCCATTTATGAACCAGTGTTGCACTTCTCTTTAGATTAGAAGCCAAAAGAAACTAGAATGGCTACTTACAAGGTCTGCGAAGTAGTTTGCCTGCTTGTGGGAATAAGATTTAAATGTCATTAATGAAGTTAACTTTATTTTCTATCATGAATGTGAAGATTGAAAAAACAGAGCAGTGTTTCATTATATCTTTGGGGAATAGTCTGACAAATAGATCTGCAATTAGGGATCATTTCCTGACAGCTTTGGTGTTTTCTGGAAAGATTGTGTAATGTTGATAATGAGTTGTTGGATTATATTCACTTTAAATCACTTAAACTATCTTTGCCTCTCCTGTGGAAAAAGAAACAATGTATTTTTAGAGGGGTTTTGATGTGTTTCCAAATTTTGGGGGTGAAGTAACTTGCTATAGAGTAGAAGAAATGTTACTTTGGGTGGGATTTTTCATAGAAAGTTTTACTCTATTTAATGGGAGAGCTGAGAGAGATTAGTTTTCAAATGAATATCAGATAATGTTCTGCAACAACATCATGTTGTGATATTTTTAAAATAATTGCTAGCTGGAGTAGTGAATAAGTACAGAAAACAAAGACAACTGCATTAGGCTGCTTGTATTTGCATGGGCAAGCTAAAATATATGTTTAATTGCAATAATTCTCAAAGTTCTTGTAAACAACTATTACATTTCTTAGGTAAACGTGCTTGATTTTTTAAAATCCATTTATGAATACAAATATTTTTGTTACTCACAGAGGTATTTAAGTTCTCTGCTTGTGTCTACAGTCCTCCACTTGAGCTGCTGGGAGTGAATTGCTGCATGGCACAAGCACTGCTGTTTTGGGAGTGGGTGCAACCTGAACTGGGAGGTCAGGGTGGAGTCCTGTGCTTCTGCATGCTTGTTTTCTATCTGTAAGCATTGCAAAGAGAATTCTGTCTTACACTTTTAGAGCAAAAAGGGAGGGAAAGTTGTGCTTTCATTGCAAAGTTACTTACAGTATGAGTAACTTCTTTGTGAGACTCATCCTCAGCTGCATAGTAAATCTAGAGCAGCTTCGTGGAAAGTAAGATCACTTGACAGAGACAGGAAATACTTTGAAATTTATATTTATGTTACACTAAAAGTTTTGTTCTTGAAACTGGACGTTTCTGTCAGTTTGTCACCTGCCTTATCTCTGAACTTTGGTGCCTTCACACAAATATGATAGTCTGTGCTTTTTGTAGGATCATATTTGTGAAATGATTTCTTGATTAATGTTACAGGAAATATTTCTGAAAGTTTGACAAGCTCCAACTGGTTAGGATCTCAAAGCACTGAAAGTTGGTGATGTCTAAACCTGCTTTGCTGAAAGTCAGATATAAATTTATTCAAAACTGAAGAATAGCTGACAAAGACTAACTTTTGATTCCAATACAATAGGAAAACCTACCCTGTTAAATCTCAGATAAGAACTGTATTTTTCACAAGCATCTTCTAAAACTTTTTACACCTATGGATGTTTGCTTGTATGAAGTCTGAATTTGTTTGTCTAAAGTCTTATGCAAAAATTGGTGCACTCATTATTTCCATAGCTGTTAGTACGTTTTTGGGCTTGATGTTGAATCTTTAAAATGCTAAAATAATTGGTTATGGTCTGTCTGTACAAATTGCAATGTTTGTGCACAAGTAACAATGAATGCATGAAAATACTAAGATGAAATTGCATTTAGAGGTTGGACATAGATATTTAGAATTGTAAAAAGGAAAGAGAGGTTTTGGTAAGTGGTTTTCTTTTGTCTGTGATCCCATGCATTTAGGGTTTAATTTGAAGGTGATAAAGGGTGTTAGAGCCTGCCTGTGCTAACAGAAGCAAGTAACAGTACCAAGGATTTATACATTTCTCTAAGTTTTAAAGCATCTAACAGAGCTATTTTTCTGGCTTGCCAGAAAAGGCAAGATTTTGACCCTTTGGCAGTAACGAGACAGGCTCCTCTTTTGAGCATTACCTGACCGAAAGGTGCTGACACCGTTGAGTCAACACAACTGTCCTGGCTTGTTTTTTAAATATTTGTAGGGAGTTCATGGGTGATAAGCTGACAACCGAGACAGAGACTTTAGAAACGTATTGTTTGTGGACTTGTGTCTCACATGCAAGAACAAGGTTTTGTAGGAATAACAGCGGGCACTGGGTTCATGAGTCAACAGCCAGGGCGGGGGTGCAGCCCGCTGTAGGCACGGACGGCAGCAGCGCTCCAGAAGTCAAATGCTTGCTGTGGCCTTGTAAAATAGTTCAGAATTTGCAAGAGTAACTGAATCCAGAAGAAAAATTTCTTTATAACTAAAAAATAAAAAAGTCTCTTTTTTATTAACTAAAAACTGGACATTTACACCAAGGCAACAGTATTTGTATCTATCACGACCTGTTTCCACTGGCTCTGTAACAACAATAAAGTAATGAGAAACAAGCTAGTTAAAGGTCCATAGAACCCAGTCTGGTGCTAGTGATGCATATACTCCAAACATAAATAATTACATAAAAGATTGGAAAAAGTCTTAATTGTGAAAATATGTTAACAATATGTAAGAATGTTGTAAAGACTCTGGGACAGTTTTTATCCAGACAAAACTGCAGCTGAATGCTTTTATGTTATATTAATATATATTACATCTATTAAATGTAATACTGATATGTTTGTAATTGATAAATTAGAAAAATATTTGTGTCTCATCTTGAGGAAAACCGAATTTTTGTTTTTGCAGAAAGAGGATCTAGATTCCTGATTATAATAACATACTTTGTCTTTCTTCCATCTTGTTGGCAAGTAATGATCATTTCTGTTTTCAAACAATTTATTAACTTTTAAATTATCATTTATCCTGTCACAGAGCAAACTGTTTACAGTTAAAACCTTTAGGCTAAAATCATTTGCAGATAATTTTAGTTGTATTTTAATAGACTACTTTCATGATTAACTGTAAAGAGTGGCTTAGTGTAAAAAGTGTTACATGTTTCTTGAAATACTTTTTCCTTTTTTCTTTGCTTGAAACTAAACTGTTAACTCTGTATATTTTCAGCTCTGAAAACTAAAACAGTTTATAGATTTATTCATTGTGAATTGATATAGGAAGGAAGAAAGAAATTATCATGATATGTTCTTGCCTGTCTTTTCTAGAAAGGGAAAAAATTATCTGAAATTATTACATTTCTAGATGGAAATTCATCATTCCTGATTTTTTTTACTTCTGTAGCAATTTAGCAGGAACAGTAGGACTAAATAAAGTCAATCTTTTGATATATGAGGCATAACATTTCTTAACTAATTAGTCACGAGTCTGTTCTTCATCAGCCATGATTCTTTACTTTCCAATCTCCCATTTAAATGTTAACCTGGGCTAGTAGTGTTTCATTTCCAGGATCAGGTGGGGTTGAGCACTCTCAGTCTGTGTGGGCAGACTACCAGGAGAAAAAATATACATGCACCTGGTAGTACTGGATGGATTCTTTTGCTTACAGTGATTTTGTTTCTATCAGTGTGTACAGAATGGAATGTCTGTTCCCAAAGTAAGGAAGTTACAAATTCCAGGAGGAGAGGAGAATGTGTCTATGGCTAAAATATTTAAGTATTGAATGTTTTAGTGAAGTTACTACACATCTGAATGAATAATACTTGTACTTACAGTGTGCTGGAGTACTCACAGACCACGCAATGATTCATTTTCTTCTAATACATAATTTTTAAATAGGATGATTCACATCAAACCTTCCCTACAGGAATGCACTGTATTTTTATTTGTTACTGAAACCAAGCTACAAGACCCGACAGAAGATCTTTTCAGTATAATTTAAGACAGAGCTCTGTAGGAATTGTTGGTTTTAAATAAAGTACACAAATGAAAGTCAACAAAACTTTAATTGCAGATCTGATTTAGATTCTTAGCTGTCAGAAATGCCATTTGCTTTTTTTGGTAGAGATACACTATTGAATCAAACATAATAGATTATGAGTTCGTCTTGAAAGAAAGAAATAAACAAGACCATTGTACAAGTGCAGGTGGGCTTTAAGGACCAGAAGCACTAAGAATCTTCTGTTTGTCTGTTAATGTCCTACCACAGCTAACGCAGCAATGAGATTGCTCAATGCCTCACTGCTTGCTTCAAGATGAAAATTCCCTGTGCTCCAAGAGCTAGATGAGGCAAGAGGTCTGTGATTCCTTTAATTTTTAATACAGAAATATGTTGCATGAGAAAAACACCCTGTATTCAGTGCTGTATCTAGATTTGAACACCACCACATCAATAATCTCCGTTGATAGTGTACTTTTTTTAATATTCATCTAGAAGGCTCTTGGCACGGTGTAACAATCCTTTCAATTATCTTTCCCAAGCTTGAAAGTAATGTTTGCTTTGAGCTCTTACTGATGATTCCATTCAGTAAGAAAATCCATCTTCTACATTTAATAAACTGTTAATAAAAAAACCCACAAGATCACTTCAAAAAGTTTATTTTAGAAAACTGTTTTGCTGAATATCCACTGTGTATTCTGTGTATACTCTGAAATTTTCCTTATGCAGTTCCCTACATATGGTGTGATATTAACCTTAGAAAGAACTAAGTTTTAATGGGAAAAGAACTGAGAAGAGAAGGCTGAGAAAGTATCATTAGAAGAAGAAGGGGTTTTTTTCACAGGGAAAGCCACTGTGATATTTGGTAAAAAACAAAAAAAAAAAAAACAACCAAACCAAAACAAAACAAAAACCACCAAAAAACCCAAAAAAAAAAAAAACCCAAAAAACAAAACAAAACAAAAAAAACAAACAAACAAAAAAAAACAGAAAAAAAATTGTGAGGCAAAGTTTTGCCTTTGGTTTCACAGACTTGATAGCCAGAAAGTTCTCTCTCAGTATAGCAGCAGAGATAGAGCAAGCCTTTCTACTTTGTAACTATTTGAATTCTAAGATGTAAGCAAACAGCTTTATTTCTATGGCAGGAATTCAGACATAGGATGTCAGAATCTTTAGGCTATTCCATAATACAGAAGAGATTGGGAATGTGGGGGCAAGAGCTGACAGGCCAGAACACTGGCAATTTTTGGCACAAGCAAACAGTAAGTTTAACTAACATTAGGCAGCCATTCAGCTGATACACATCACAGCTTGGCTTTTCTTTAAAATGCAGTTGGTAGTCTCACTGGAGAAGCCTAATACTGTGGGATTTAAAGCCTTGGTCTGCCTTCTTGCCTACAGAAATATTTCCTCAGAAGGACCTTAGAGTGAATGAGGAAGGTGGGGTGAGCAGCTCACACGGTGGTTTTGCCCTACCTGAGCTGTGAGTAACAGAGGGTGTCAATGAC
Source organism: Urocynchramus pylzowi (assembly GCA_013397555.1). NCBI lineage: Eukaryota > Metazoa > Chordata > Aves > Passeriformes > Fringillidae > Urocynchramus > Urocynchramus pylzowi. Next base: position 2,863,915 of record VZRH01004994.1, on the reverse strand, counting down.
ACTGCCATGGTGCAGTGCAGGGACAGCTCAGGTGCTGAGAGCAGCACAGCTCATTAACAGGGCCCTCTGCTCAGCCTTACCACGTCAACAGCCTTGGCAGCACAGCTGTGCAGCTGCTTTGCCCAGTGTTTGCTGGATAAACATTCCCTACAACATCCAGTTCAGGTATAGCACAGGTATTTCTTCAGTGCCCTACATTGTACTGTGGGCAAATATTGGGTTTCAGAAAATATTAATTAGGTATTAATATGTTGTTATTAGATAAAAACCCATAATAGTTCCATTGTAAACTGCCCAGCATTCCTGAGTTATTGTTATAGTGGATGACTTGAGTCATCTTAAAAAAGGATAGGGTTCTATTTGGTAGAATAAATTGCCCAACTGAATTCCCTGACACCCCAGGTAGTGCTTTTGACACCTGAATTAACCCTATAAGATAGGTTTGAGTATTTCCATGGTGCATGTCAGCCTGCAGGTCTGAGGCAGTCTGTCCTTTTGACACAACTCTGATTTTATTAAACTACATGCTGTGCAATTGAGCAATAAACCAAGAGAAAATAATCTCATTAACTTATGTGTGTTCATGTTAAGCTTTTTCTGATTCTCTTACCTTGAGTGATTTTCTGCACTCTGTCTTCAGTAGCTAGAATTGCTTTTTGTTAACTTGCTAACTAGTGCAGTATTTTGGAAGTTCTTTAATCGGTCACCTAACATTCAAGTGCAGTGTACTGGGTTATGCAAGATCCCAGCTGGTAGTTGATGTGCAATAGTGATGGGTAAATCAAAGTCTGTCTCAGAAATCCCTTGTTGTGACATTCAAGAGAAAGTATGAATAATGTTTCCCGCTCTTAGGATAATAATTATGTTGAAAACCATGCAAGGCAAACTAATAGAAACTACCTAGAGTGCAATAGGTTCATGCAATAATAAATATTATATATTCAGGAAATATCAACTCATCTTTTGTCACAAATCTATTGGAATCTTTAAAGAAATCAGTGAGCAGGTAGATGAGAGGAGAGCAGTTTATACAATCTACTTCTAGTTGTAAAAGCCTGTTAAAAAATCGTGTCAAATGCTCCCATAGAAGTTAAACTGGCAAAGGTAAAGAGGGCAGATCCTCACTCAGGTAACTGGTTAAGGGATAGAGAAGAATCAAGGATCAGTTTTCACAGTGAGCTTTGCAGCTGTCAGCATATGAAGCTCAGTGCAGTGTAGCCCTCTGACTGTTTGTTCAGTTTTTTGTGTAAGTTTCACATATTTGTGAAAGACAAAGCCTTTCTGAAATTTCAGTTTCTTGGACTGGGGGGGTTAGTCTAGAAAGAATATGGAGAAGAATTACTGCTCAACTTTCCACTCTTATATCCACAGAGAAAAACTGGCTCAAACTCTTGCAGTAATAATAATTAAAGTACAATAAATGAGAGAACTTCTGTTGTTTTCTTAATTTTCAATGTCTCATGTCTATGAAACCAATGTAGCAGGAGATGCAAACATTTAGCAATAGAACAGCATCTGAGATTCAAGTCTTAGCTGTACTGTGATTTAAGAGCATTCATAAATGTGAATATAATTTTTAGTTGTGAATTGGATCAGTGTACTAGACCAGTTTTTCACACAAACGGGATGAAGAATTGCAAGCACAGGAGAAGATTGTATCTGTCTTCTTTATTTGTACTGCTATGGTAAGAGTCTCAATTAATAGTATGTCATATAATATCAAAAGAATACACATTAATAATATCTTAACAATATCTTAATAATTATCTTCATTTGAGATAATAGGAAAGCCAGAATAATTTTGAGACCAACATTCCACTAAAAACAGCTGATACACTGTTCTATTAGTGTTTCTAAAATAAAACTTATATTGTGATTACCTGTTGATTGATTTGGAATCCCACAATAGGCAAAATTTCTACTAACTAAATTACTAAATTTACTGCTGAGAGGATTCAAAAACAGACTCTAGATTGATTTTAATATTCAGTTGCCCTAGAGCTTCAGAAAATGTATGAAAGTAGAAGAGCTTATCCATGGAGTTATGGAGATGGGTAAGCAGCCAGCTCCAGTACTAACACAAGTGGGTGGAAATAAAGCCAGACAAGAAGGAAGTGGTGAGCCAGGTATGCTGTGCCATACAACTGGATGAGAGAAGCATGATACAAATGAAATTTTAAAAAATCTAAAAACCTGGCTGGTGAACAGCTGCATGTGTTGTGTATGTCCCCTGTGTTTTCTAATGTCTTTTCACAGTTCATTTACTCATTAATGTAAAAGTAATGGGATATAGAGGATGGCACATGACTGAAATATTAGCATTCATATAGTGGTGTTTTTTACAGAATGGCCTACCAAGGCTTTTGCTGTTTCCAGAGTCTGTTTAGGAAGCAAAACCATCCTGATTTAAATTGTTATTCTTTCCTGAATACTGTAGGTTTTACCTGCCATTGTGTGAATTGATGTAGTTCTCACGATTTCATTAAAGAATTTACTCTCCCAGGTATGAACACAGCACAGCTTTAGGAAATTAATCCAGATAGCTGTAAGCCAGCTAGAGCTGAATCAATAGTACCCCGTGTATTTTGACATTTCCCCTTCTGAAGTGTGATATGAGTTGTAAATAGTAACCCTGACAAATGGTGTTCCACAGCATATTAGCAATTTTCCTCTCCATTTCATAGTTTTGTGACCACATTTTCTAACAATCAAACCTAGGTAATTTTTGCAGGTCATCAATTTATTTGTATGCCGTTCTCCTCATTCATAAGTAATATTCAGATATCAAGTATTGGTTTTGTTTGTGCAGCAGGACAGTGCAGCTTTGCTATTCAGCCATTCTCACCCTGAACTAGCTGTGCACTCATGAGAGATGGTTCAGGTTCATGGCTTGGTGGCCGTTCAGGTCAGGCTCCAGCCAGCTGTTGTGCGTGGTGGGGAATCTGTGTGTGGGAGAGGGGAAGTTCGGCGGACAGAGGAGTTCCCTTCAACTCCGGCCTTGTAAACAGAGCTTGGTTCTGCATGCTGATTTCATCAGGCAGCCAATGTCAACACTGACATTTTCAATCTCTTTCTTTTGTGTCACATTAGTGGAAAGTGACCTGTTGTGTTTGTGGAAGCTTTGGAATCCCGCAGGAGAAGGATCACTCAGCACCACGGCAGTCTGCCAAGTACAACTTGTTCTGCAGCGCGGTGCTGAGAAGTTCCATTATCAACTGAAGCGCGGTGTCAGCTTAGCAGGGGTGGGTTAGGCCGGTGATTCGCGACTTGTTATGACCAGCGAGCCCCCAGGGCACACTGCACCTCTGCTCCCGGCTCTTCCTTTTCTTTCCACTCCTGTCTCCTGTCCGCCTGCCGTCGGAGGTGGCCCCCGCAGCGCTCAAAACGCCGGCCTCTTCTATCCCCGCGCCTCTTCTGTGCGCTGGCCATGCTCTAAAGAATAGTTCCTTAAATTGCTACGTTGTTCAGAAGTCATATGTTTTGTTCCAGTGAGAACAAATGCTAAAAGTGTAAAAGACACTAATTTGAATTTTAATTTTATTTCTGCTATCGTACTTCTTTGGCCGGTTTTATGAAGTCAGAAATCCTTATATTATCTCAAACTCTAATATGATAATAAATCCATATAATCAATACAGAGTAGTAAAATAATTTATCCAGTAGAAAAGGGAAGTAGCTTAAATAAGTGTCTTGCAGATGGAAAAGACATAATGTGTGCTAAAAATACAAATGTGTTTGTATTGTTCCAAGAATTCCTGATTAGCAAGAACAAAATGAGGGTAGACTAGGATTTACATGAGGAGGTTTGAACTTGAGTAGTAGTAGGAAAGGAGGTACTTGAACCCATTTTTAAAAAGTGCTTACTACAGACAGATGACATAAAACAAATTGTCAGGCAGAACAGAGTCATCTGACCTTTGTCCAAGATCCTAACATCTAAAACTTCTCATGGGCTTGCTTTTAGCTGCAGTTCTCAGATCTGTGTCTATTCTTTGTGGAACGAACCAGGACTGCATATGGAGAATGTAGACTTTCCTCCGGGGTGAGCAGTGAGACTCAGCCCCAGTGCTCCCCTGCTGCAGGGTACCCACAGACAATGGGTCCTCTCTGTACACATTGCACTACTGCAGCAGAGCTGGGCAGAGCTCTGCAGGCTTCACTGCCAGGAGGGTGAAGCTTCTCCAGCTTTCCCTGTCCTGCTGGGAAAAGTCTGTGACTGACAAATCCCACGGAGGGGCCCACATGATCCTCTGCAGCCTTGGGTACTGCAAGACCAGGGTCGGAGTGAGCTGCAGACACAGGAGGGGAAGGTGGCAGCTGTGGCAGAGGGCAGCGGTGAAGAGTTGTGTGTGCTCATATGGTGTCTATGGCTAAATTGCACTAGAATATATTGTGTAAGGCAAGCAGATGTCTTAAAAATCTGGAGTTGAACAAATTTATATTAGAAGTCAATGTGAAATAAAAGTACTGTACATGTGGAATAGACTTTGAGAGGAAATAGAATGAGTATTTGTATAATATGGACATAAAATGTGGAAAGAATGATGGAGGTTGGTGTGTCATTTTAAGGAAGGATTGATGGCCTCAGAATTGTTGGAAACAATTTTTACAGATTTTACTTGAATATCTGACTAAAAGCTTACAGTATTTCACATGAGTTTTTCACTGACTAAGCTAAGCATCTTATAGTACTGCTTGTTCCCATTAGTGGCAAATACTATAAGTTATACATTTCAGTTTAAAAATACCTTTGTATTATTCAATTCTTTAATGCTTTCCTAAATGAGGCAGTAAAAATGCTGAAAAGAAGCTGGAAAGCTTTAAGCAATGTTAGTGCATATTTCATGCTGCAATTGCAAACACACTCTGTATGTCATTGCATTGTAATATGGATATAGCACATTGTCTACTAGAGATAGTTTTTGGGGATCAGCATGTCTTGTAAATATGAGGAATATTGGCCAAGTTAAAAAGAAAATTAAAATAATAATTTAAAGTATTATCCTAATTCTTGCATGCTGATCTGAGTCCTAATATTTAGTCATATTTCTACATCACTTTATAAAGGCAGATTATTTTCAGAGTTGGAAATTTCATAAAATACTAAAGGAAGAAGATGATGATAGACATTTTTAAAGAGCAAAGCAGCAGAGCAACTGCAGCTGTCAAAGGCTGCAGGATTACAAAAATTGTTGTTTAAAATCAAGAACACCAAGTGCGATAAAAAAACTGAAATAGTAAAAATGTTGCACTTTGTTATTTTGGACCTATTGTGAAGTTTTTAACAGACCACACAGTCTGCAGAACCTGCAGCAATAAAGACTCTTTTGTAAGGTACATGGTAAACAGGCTGGACTTTGATTTTTCAGGGAACCCATGTCTACATATTGCTGGTTAAAATCTCAAGAAAAGGCTCTGTATTCGTCTGAGATTGTAAGAGTCTATTTATTCTGTAGCTTAAAAATGCTAGACCAGTGTGCCCTGCTGAAACTGAGCACTGAACGCATCTTCTGCAAGTGCTTTGTTCCACACGAATCAGAAATCGTATAGCAATGATGCTGGGATTTATGCATGGAATGGGAAATGCAATATTAATACAGAATAATTTCAATTTTAAAATTTAAAGACTACCTTGAGAAATGCAGTTTGGACTAAATGAGAACATAACTTACAATATATATTGTAATTTCTATTTTTTGCAAAATAGTGATTAAAATTAAGCTTTTAAAAGAAATACATAATAAAATACATAATACCACATAATAAAATATTTTATTTTTGTAATAAAATACAAAACTAAATCTAATGATCATGAATCCATTGTGTTTTCAGAAAGGGTGAGCTGACTGGCAAACTTTCAGTCAAGAATGGAATGTACAGAAACACTCAAATTCTTTAGTTTAATATAGTTTTATTTGGCAGTGCCATGGATTCAGGTCATTAACCTCAATCTTTTTAAATCATTGGAATGAGAATTTCTCTTAGTCTTCCATGAATACACCCCACTTTTGGGTGATGAGGGAATGTCTGTATAGCTCATACCCAGGTACATCATGTGCATGGAACCAAGTCTACCAGGAAGTATGAAGTTGGAGCAAAAGGAATGCTTCATCAGGTCTGATTCTGCAGCCACACCTGGCAGGGAACTCTCCTTGAAGTCACACACATTTTTTGAGATTTATTGCTCTACTTTTGCAGACTCTGGAGACTTAGAGAAGCATCCAAACTTGCATGTGTTTGGATGAACTGAACTGTTTGGTTTCTGAAGGACTCAAACTGGAGGAATGAGTTATTCCTGAATTATGGGAAGCTTGGGTCTAAATTCAAATGCTCATATAACATTGAGTTATATTGTGTGTGGATAAAAGAATGCCTCTTGTAGCATCCTTAAAGCCAAATTCCCTCATGATCTCAGTCTTAAATTTTGACTACTCCTGGGTAGTCATAAAGACACACTGTGAGTAGACTAAGGGATGTCTCCAGAAACACCCACTCCTCCCGTGAGTCCTTGCAGACCTCCATGGTCCTGGTCAGCAGTGTCTCTGCTGCCTTATCCCATACTCAGCAGAGCCACCTGCATGATTGCCTTATCTTGCCAACGCCCTTGCACTGTCCTGCCTGCAGCTGGGCAGGTGCTGCACCGTGGGTGTAATCCAAGAGTCTAACCACAGCCCATGGAAATCATTGGGGTTTGAGTTAAGCTTGAAACCATTTGTGTTTTAGTTTCCAACCTATAAAATGGAAAAAATTAACACCTTTCTTCAACATTTCCTTCTATCTTTTTTTAGTTGCACAGTACCTCTGAAGCTTTGAATTCCAATCTCAATTCAGTCTAGACTCTATGGTAATAAAAACTGATTTTACTAGAAATAAGCTGTAATGTATTTACAAGCTTTGTGTCTCTGTTCAGTCAAATATCAAGTTTCAACTCAAACTTTGAGAGTGGTCATAACAGTACTGTGTGTTTTCTGCACCCACTGGGATGTGCTTATCAGCAATATTCATTGCAGTTATGTGTAGTTCCTTTATTTTTTTACTGTCTCTTTGATCTTTCTCCAAGCTCACAATTGTGTGACCGTTTCTGGTTTTATACTCAAGAGCAAAAGCAAACCAGGAGGAATTCGATTAAAGGTTCAGCACAAACTCTTAGATACTGTGTCATTATTAGCAAAAAGCACTTCCCATGAATCAGAACATTTGCACTGTTAAGTGGATAAAAGTACAATAGAATTCACAGATTTGCTTAATATTTTTGAAAGAAATAAAATCCAGTTCTCTGTAGAGATAATGCCATGGGAACTGAAAAACAGGCAATTTGTCATGTTAATCACAGATGTTACTATACAAATTCTTGTATATAATCTGCGGGTACAAAACTGTATTATAATGATTAAATGCTAAAAGCTTCATTTAAATAGCAATAGGGTCATCTTGCAAGATTATACTCGCCCATCTCATGGATGAAAAGGAAACTGAAATGTAGAATTACAGCTCTTATTTGCAAAAAAAGATAAATTTTCAAAATTAATTAAATAGATGAGATGCCATCAGCACCATCTTTCTCCAACTTCCTGCCACTGGTGCTGTGATCTGTTGTGGCCTGACTCCAGCTTCATTGGGAATCTCTCTGGTGAGATCTTGACCTATGAGCTGTGCTATGCTGGCTTCATGCTGTTATTAACTGCATCCAAATCTTTCCACCTTTGCCACGTAATACTGTTTATTTAATTCATTATGGACACATTGATAGAGTGGATGTAGCAGTCTTATACATTCATTTATACAATTTCATAGTACAATTTCATAGCTAGGCTTGTGTTATTAATTAGTTATTAAACTTAGTTGAGTTTCTGAATGATCAACCTTCTAAAATTCAGCCTCTAACTACTTATAATTGCTCTTAATTTGAAATGTTGGCATTTCAAATGTTTAAACATCTTCCTCACCATTTTTTTTCCTAAAAATACATTGCCATAACTCACTTTTCCAGTCTGTCAAAGGAAGGACTATAATTAACTTTTTTGACCTAAGCATTATTTGGGAAGCTTAACTAACATGCCACAGTGTCCTTTGTAAGAGAGATTTTTATTAGAGTAAAAGCTCGAAGAAAGAGTTAAGCATAAAACTCCGAGTAATTAAAAAATCACCTTCATGATGAAAGGACTGTAAATAAAGTGAGGGCATAAAGAACTTATTCCCATTGCAGTCTCATAGCTGCAAGGGGCCTTGAGCACATGCTTTTTCACTTTTAGAGGCCCTCTACTAATACAAATTAAAACCAGGGCATGCCTTTTCTTAGAACCTGTGCCAGGCATTTTATTTTCATAGGTGTCAATTCTAAAATCATGCTTTCCTCTTACTTATATTTTGATGGAGGTGGAAGAAATGAGTGGAGAAGTGAACTCTGATTACTTGAATAAAAAGTGTTAGTCATTTTGGACCATTTTCTTTCCATCCTGCAGGTTCCTGGCTGACCCTTATACATGGAGTTGGGGGTGGGGAACAACACCAGTCTAGACAGAAGAGGCCAACAACTAGTTGTCCACTCAGGTTTCAGATTATAAATGAAAAATGTTCAATTTCTCACAGATGTTTGGCAGCCACTCTGCTTTCACTCTAATCGCAAGCAGGATTTCTTCTGCCTGAAGAATGCAGTGACCAGGAGACATAGAGAGACACACAGAATAATGATTCCATCTGCTGTGGCTTAGGTTTATCAGACAATAAGTTTTTAGAAGTGAGATCACTAGGACTCTGGTCTTACTAAATGTAACTTACTCTGTAATTACTAAATGTAATTAACTTATTCAGACCTGGCACATCTTCTTTTAAAGTTTGGGGATTCAAATGTTTCTTTCATGTAGAATGAAATTTGTAGAAATTAGTAGATTTGTTCCAGGGATTAATTATGCCTTTAAATGTAATACAGACTGTATCTCTAAAGGCTCTTGAAGGACTAGGAAAAAACATAGAGATAAAACTCTGTGTATGCCCAGTTTACAAATAAAGGAATGGGGTTTTTTTTTTTCACTGCCACTTAGTTTTAAAAATTACACTCTGAAAATTGAGGCATTAAATACAACATTCTTAATTTTTCTTAGGACACTCAGAGCTTCACAGTTGCCAATTACCATGTCAAATTGCAAAAATGTTGCAACTCAAGTTTAAAAACACAGCTCTTTTTTTCCTCTTTGTTACAAAAGGATTGAACTTAACAACTAGGTGCTTGGATCTGGTCTGAGCACAGGCAAAGGTTGTGCAGGTTGCCTCAATCTTCTCCCAAATTATAAACAAAAAATAAATTCCTTTAATATTAATTGAACAGGAAAAAGGGATGATAATACAGATTGAGCATTTTTGACTGTCACAATGTCATAAAATTTGGACAGTAGGGCTGTCAACAAAATACGGTGCAAGAATGATGACAGCAAAAGCAGTCCAGCAGCTAGCAGGATAGGAAATAAAGAAAATATTGCAGATTAAGCCTTGGATAAAGAACTTTTAATATCTATGTAACTACAAACTGATACTCTTCTGTTTCTGAGCATGGCTCATTCTAGGTGTTCATAGAAAACTTTAGTTTATATTTCAAAATATAAACTAAAAGGAAACAGAAAATGTCAGCTGAATAGCAGGAGGAACTTTGTGACAGAGTGACATATTTGATTGTGAAACAGTCTCCCAGCGTAAGTACTGGAAACAAAATCACTTGGAACATTCAGCAGCTGATGAACAAAATCCACTGGAAATACAAGGGGCCCATCATGCCTTGGCAGAGCTAATGGCTGTTTTTTTCTTGGATTATCAGGGACTATAATTTATTACTTTGTACAGGAGATATCACAGTATGTAGAGATGAAGTTTCTAGATACTATCATAATTCAAGTGACATTAAAATAATACTGTCTCACTAACCCTTGGGAATGAAAACTTAGGTAAGTTATTCAAAGAAATGAAAGAACCTGCTGTTCACAGTTAAGGAACACAAAGGACATCCTGGCAGTTCAGTGCAGCCTCGTAAGGACAGCAGCTCAGTGCTCTGCACACTGTGCTTTGATCCAAGTAGAGCCAAGAAGGAATTCAGAGGATGGGTGGTGGGCATGAAGGAAAAGGAAGTATCTGGGGAGAGGAAAATTGGAGGAGAGGATTGGAACTGTAACTAGAAAAATATAAGAGAACTTAGAGGAGAAGTGGGGATGTACTAACAGGAATGTAGGGGGCTGGGAAGGGACCTTGGGGTCCTTTCACCCTGGGGAAGGCACACAATAAAGCTGCATGAAGTAGCTGGCAAGTTGGGCCTGTGTCTCTGGGTGGGCAGCCAGCACCACTGATGGCTTCACTGATGCTACTGCAATAGAACCTTGCATTCCAGGCTGAGGAGCCAGGCACGAGCTGTGTCTGGCCCATGTGAGGAGAGATCACTCCTCAATGAAATACTTCCCTTTCTGAAGTGAGGATATGAAATTCAGATTGCATTGAGTGCTGCAAAAGGTCTTCCTGGCAAAGAAATGAGAATGCTACAGCAGACTGAGGTTAATTCTATTGGAAAACGGCCTGACAAATTAAATATGTTTCAAACTGACACAAAAAACAAGCTATGGAAACTTTATATTAATCAGTGGGGGTATTTTTTATTTAATGCAGCAATTCAGGACTGATTATTTCTTTTAGATGCAGTAGGATGTGGTATTGTGTGTCTTGTGAATACAGCTGTTGCCTTTGTGCTTGTGCTCAGGAACCAGATAACTTTAATGATTCACGCCTCGTAGCATTTCTGTGCAGGAGCTGTGTCACTGCCCTGGAGCTGCTGCACTTCCTCATGTGTTGGGCTGAGGTCCAATAGGGGATGCAGGAACATTTATAAATACTGAAGATTCTGTTAAGTCTAAAATTATTCTGCTGAGGAGATGAAGTAGGAAGGGAAAGAGTTTTTCTATTATGCCTCAAAAGTGCAGAATCACTTTTGGCTGTAGCCCTAGAAATTCTCCTTCATAGGAGAGGTGCAGTGAAGGATTAAATGAGGTCATGCTTTCAGCTTCCTCACACCTACTTCATTCTGGTGTGCAAAGGACTGATAAGAACAGAGCTCTGTATCAAAAGTGTGTAATGGTAAGAAGAGGGAAGAGTGGAACCATAAGGAAGAGGTGGGAGGAGAGTTCCAGAACCTCAGCACCTTCCTCTTGGAGAGAGGTCACAGTAGTTCACAGCAGTCAGTCTTCTGAGGAGACATTTGCTTCATGCTGCTCATGCATGTCCTTATAGCAGTAAATTACTGGGGGGCAATGGCTGGGAATTCAAATAGCTCAGATGCAAACTGTCTCTTAATTTGATTTTCCATTGCTTATGTTAATCTGCCATTTTATGAATGAAGGCAGTTGCTCTACCCAGAACAGGAAATCAAATGTATTACTTTTCAAGACAGGATGGCAGAAGTCCAAACACATCTAACAGGGGAAGGAAGCAATATTATCAGCTTTTCTGGCCCAGTGATAAAACCATGGAAGGAAATCATTCAGCTTTAAATGAGGAAAAGGAAGTCTTAGATAAAATTCAGAAGTTGCCTTGGGAGTTTTCATATCACATCAATGAAAAAGTCACATTCAATTAACCAAGCATTCCAGTCTGTACAAAGGGCTTTATTTGTGACATCAAAGCAGAACTATTTACAGTTTGTGACAAGCTTCTCCACTGTGCATCAGTTGACATTTTTCTGGCCTGTCTACTTGGTCAGATACCTTTTCTCTAAGCTCTTCTTTATGAAAAAAAAAACCTGCTGCAGCCACCCTAGTTTTTTTATTCCATTCATGTAATAAAATCAGATTTTTAGTCACCATTGCACTCAGAGTATTTTGACATTTGGGTCTTATTTTTAATTTAAAAATCCAATTATTAATATTCAGAGAAAATAGTAAATACAATTACTTTGGGGGTTTGTACTTAAGATGGTATCTCTACTGACAGTGTGTCATGCCATATAAAAATAGTAGTTTGAGGTAGCAGTATCTCATGAATCACTGCAGTGTACCTTATTCTACATAACAGACATAACAGTGCCTCATGTTCTCTCTAGCAAACTAATCTATCACACTGTGATTGCTGTGATAATGGAAAACAAACACAGTCCCAAATAAATTAGCAGGATTTAGCACTGTTGGGATTGCTACAGTATCTCAAGGAAGTCTTGAGCTACTGTAAGAGGGGAAAAGAGAGTCTGACATTGTTTCCTTAGGTCTATGCTCTGTGATAATTTGAGATATAGTAAGTTAATTTCAGATTAAATCTTGAGATATAGAACTAAATATACATTCAGACAAAATCAAAGCATTGTAGCATTTCAATCATATGGGTGGTTAGAATTTTGATAAACAGACATTTTTCTTTAGATGCAGAGATCCCGGCTAATGCTAAATACCAGTATCTTCCAGCTATATTAATTTTAATTCATGATGTAAATGCTCCACAAGTGAAATACACACCTGGTATTTTAATAAATTAAATTACTACATTTGAACTTAACTAAGAAACTTGAAAATCTGAGCAAGGCCTTGTGGATGCAAGTGCCTTTCTGACTGCTGAGACAAATGGGCACATTGAGTATCAGATGGCTAGATTATATAATGGGGAGTCTGTGCATGCTTAAAACACACAGAAAGCAATAATCAAAACCACTGCACTCAATTTTGTATATCCTGAGAGTAAAATGTTTGTTTGCTGTATCTCTGTGAAATCCGGAAGCATATTCTTGACTCCCTCAAACTTGGTCATCTATCTAACATTGCTTTCTTATTCCAGAAGATCTGGTATTTAAAATTGCATTTGAAATTTGATTTGATCTCATCCTTCTAGTCTCAGTCTTGCAGGTGATAACTGAAGTTACCATTATGGGCAGGAAGTTTGAAGCATAATTTCTTTTTAGGAATTTAAATGTTTTTCTCTGAAGAAATGAGCAGATTATCTACATATGTCTAGTACTAAGTATATAGGATAAAGAACTGTATGAGATTCCTGCCCTCCTGGAATTAATACTGTGATGGACACCTGAAAAATGCCTCAGACAGCAGAAAATGTGCTTCTTTCCTACTTATGATTTTTCTGTTCTAATCAGGCTAAGATGAAATTCTGGCTGTTCTACCTACATTTTTGTTTACTTTTTTAAAGCTTGTTTTGTTATCATGGACCCCCTATGTGGGTGTTAAGCCTGATTTATCAGAGCCCTGATCACTGTGACCTTTAAAGTACAATATGTTACTGTAGCAAAGTTGGTTTTCCAATAACAGAGAAATGAATCAATTGACATAGCCATGACCTTTTGCAACCTGCAGGATTTATGGGGTCATGCATTCCCTTTGTGCAGTTATGCTGCAGGTCAGCAATACAAGAGTTAAGTCAAATTTCAAAATATTGCTCCTCTATCCTTCTCATGTTATAACACGAAGAGGCAGAGGTGGAACATCAAGACATCAAGACAAAAAGAAAACTTTAGTTCTTATAGAATACAGAACAGTTGTTTTCCATCTGTCAAAATGTGATAATCCTGGTTGCTGGTCATTTTTCAGGCAAAAGAGATAGAAAGTATTCAATCATCTCATGCAATCTCCAGTGGAGTCAAAATAAGCTCCATTGGAATGACAAATCCCACAGACCTTGGTCCAGTCAAGTGATTTCCTCTGCTCTAACAAGCTGCTACAAAGTATTTTTACTTTTTTTTGGTACATATTCAGACTGCCTCCCACTTGTGGTTGTCTGTAATTCAGGGCAGGACACTAAAATGGAAAGGGAACACATCTGGACATTCTCCAAACAAGCTAGAATAATCATAGATATGGTATAGAGGAGATCTTTGCATCAGTTATAGGTATAATATGTCATATACATATATACATTTATGTGTGTGTATGTGTCCCCTGATTATTCAGCTTAAAAACTGAACAAACTGTGTCATTAAAGGACATCTGAAACCCCTTTTTTAAAAAAAAAAACCAAAACACAATACAAATTACACACTGAATTTCTGATTATATGCTTTACCCTTGACTGAAAAAAACCAGCCTTAAAACACTGATCCTAAAGCAGCCCCTCATTTGAGTTTGTTTCATTCAGATGTGCACAGTCTGTTTCAGTTGTGATGTTTTTTCAGGCTCAACACAAAAATGTAATTTGGTATAGCACAGGTTTTAGTCTTCATTTAGGTCAAATTACAATTGAATCTGATAGTAAGAAATAGGTTAATTGCTTTAGACTCAATTTAACAAGATTTAGCTTTTGTATAAAAACACTTTTCTTAAGGAAAAAAATAACATTCTTTTCTAGGTGAAGGAGGAGAGGTACTTAGTTTTCAGTATCACAATAAAAAACCCTTTTATTTTTAATCTTTGCTAAGAGACACCCAAATAATAAGATATTAAATAGTCAATATGAACTTTAAGTAAAACCTACCGTGGTTTATCTTTACAGCTAACAGAAGACTTCTTTCTGAGCCATTCTTAGAAGCAGCCCAGATAACCTATAGAAGAGACAACAATCTTTTGTTGTCTTTCAAAGATTGCAATTTTGAAAAAAAATACATTTATTTAACATTTCACTTGGGCTCATACAGTCTCACTAATGCTCTAGTTGTGAATAAAACCAAGGATTGGCCCACTGTCTGCTTCTCTACACTTCTTGTCCAACTGGGAGATGAGAAGAAAGAAGACAGCAGAAAGTTCTTGCTCCCCTGGGCATGTGATTCAGCCACTCCAGATCTCATTGAACCAGAGGTTACTCCTCAATAACTCATGCTTTCTGCTATATGATTTTTACCAGGACGTTGACTCTTGATAATCAAGTATAATAAATAATAGCTCCAAAACTGGTTATATAGGTAATTTAATCTTTCACATAAATCCTGAAGGTAATCAAACTGTAAAAGAATCCCAGAAACATATTAATAAATCCTGATAATTTCCTAATTGACTTCAAATTACCATTAACTTTTGGGGTTTTTTAAAGCATGGTTGACTTGTTGGTTTTATTAGAGAGGAACCTACGTAGATTGTGTATGCTGCTAGCTGAAATAAAAGAAATAGGGAAAATGCAAACATTTCTTATATCTTCTGGACTTGTACATAAGAATTTTTATAATAGGTGTTTCCCAATTTATTGCTTCCCTGAAGTCATTACTGGAATAGTTCTGCCAAAGCATTGATGGAACATGTATTATAAAGTATTTGCAGCTTTGAGAGCTAAAGGGAGGGTCATGTTCTGGCTGACTATGTATCTGTTTTACAGGAGAATGTAGCTCTCTCTTCTGAGAAAGCTAGGCTTTGTTTCCCATCCAAGAAGATATCTGGAAACCAGAAAACCTTTGGAATAACATTTGTGATTAAGAGCATATAAAAATGGAAGAAGAATGAGAAAAGGTTGATGGGGGAGAGAAAAGAGTAGTTTAGCTCCTCTGGCATAGAACAACATGTCTGGACTTTGTCTAGGAAGCAGGTTTGACATTTATACTGTTTATCTCAGTGTGGCATCAGAGAACTGGATTTCTGTCCGTGTGACTACAGGAAAGTCACTTATCCCTCTTGTCCTTCCATCCCCACCATAACCTCTAATTTATCTTCATTTAGGATTTCAGTTCTGTGGGACTGGAGGCTGTTCATTTGTGCAGCCCTTAAAGCAAAAATCTCAGATGCAGCCTCTGCAGGTTGCTGGAATACCAACATTGATATTTCTCTTATGACTCAAAGGAAGTCATTTGATCTCTTTGCTGTTATTTCCTCAACCTTAAAATGGGACAGTAACTCACAAGTGGGTTATGGCTAACTGATTATTGCTAATGAAATATGTTTAGTTTCTCAGAGAGCTTTTAAGGAGACCAAAATATTGAGGAAATCACAAATGTATTCCAGTTGGTTTTCTTTCACTCATTCACACATGCTGTATGATTGACTTTAAAAAATGCACTTCTGGTTAATCAGAGAATAGCCCATCATTTCCTTTGTCAAATTGGAGAATCCTTCTCTACCATTCAGGAGTGACAGTGTGTAAACAACAGTAAGGTTACCTCAGAAGACAAGTGAGCCCTCTAAGAATGAAACCCAAACTAGTATGGGACTTCTCTCAAAGTATACTGGGCAAGCATACCAGAAGCCTGTTCAAATTTCAGTCAAGAAAATGAAACCATTTTGTATCAAAAGCTGACTCATTTTAGCAATACAAGGCGTGCAGAGCTGGGCTGGCAGTCCAGTGACAATATTATCACAAATCCACAAGGAATGATCCAGTCTTTCATCTCTCAGGAAGCCAAAAATTAAGGAACCTTGCTGTATACTGTGTAAGGAACACAGAGAATTTTAGTGCAGGAAAGTATATGGAGAGGCCAGTGTGGAAGGGTTAGAAAAGCTGATTTTTCCCAGGAATCCAATAAATAAAAAGAGAACCTGCAAGCTTTTAACATGGATGAAGATTAAATTTTTTCTTCCAAAACATTTTTCCTAGGGAATGGTAATAAGTTCTAACTGTGAACAGAAAGGTTCCTCAGAGATGCTGGTCAGTGGCCAAGTGGCTTAGTGGACAGTGGGAGTGTATAAGTAAGAAAACAGCTAGACTTTAAAAAATTTTAGTAATGTTGATTTTCATAACTTTACAACATTTAAGGTCTCACTGGAAATGTATTATTTTTGTTACCTAAAATACTTAGCAATTCATAGGACTCTGTTGATTTCAGATGGGTAGAATTAGAACTAAAAGCTTTTCAGAGACAGAATGCTTCATAAAGCCTTTTCAGTCAGAAGAATTCCATATTTTTTTCCCATTTGCATTGCTATAGGAAACTGTCATACTATCTTTATATTTGCATGTGTATGCATCTGTGCATACAGTAAATTTAGAAATACAATAATCCTGGAGGGATGCTGAATATATTGGGACTGAAGAAGAGAGAAAGACAAACTGCCTGATAACTGAAGAAACAGTTCATTTTACTTTGTGCAGGCAGGCAGGAAAGGGAGTGCAACGTAAGCAAGACATTTCATTTGTGGTTGAATCCACAGATGAGCTATTGTAGAAAGTATTCTCCAAAACATGCTTACATGGGAGATGGGGCACGTGGTACTGATTAGATTTAGTACCAGCAGGGCAGTTTTATTACACAGGAACACTGGGGCTCGAAAGCTGCAAACATGTTTCAGTGTTGGAAGGCTGTTCCTTCAGCGTTTCCTGCCTTACTGGGAATTCATGGGGCTCTGCACCTCCTCAGAAAGGGCTCAGCACCTTTCAGCTTTGCCTGATGTTATGGCTGGAAAGAGTCAAAGCTAGAGACAATGTTTTCTTTGAACAGTCAAACATGCTGGAAAACAAAGGCGAAAGCATGCTTCACATTCCACTGAAGTCAGTGGTTTCTGTCTCTTTTTGCACTTCAGATCACTTCCAGTCCCCTCTGGCAGGAGAGGAAGAGTCTGTGTTAGAGTCTGTGTTGTCTGCCTTCAGCTGTGGGCTCATCCCTGGGCACTGAGCTCAGCCTCTCAGAGAGGGAATGCTGCTCCCTTCTGCTGTGCCCACTCACTGGCTGCCTTCCTCTCTAGAAACCAATAGACTGCCAATAAGAAAAAAAAAAAAAGTACAGGCTTTTTTTCATATTTGGTCTTCTTGTGAAGTGCCACTGATTTGGTTTACACTCTTTTTATCTAGATGATACCTAGACATTTAGTCAGTGGAATGTTTAGTTGGATTTACTCAGATACATTAGAGCTATAAAAGCATGAGACAGAAAATTTTTGAGCACATTTATCTGAAAATGTCAGTAATTAAGACTGTACAGTGTTGTTATTCTTTAGAGCATCTCCTGAGCCTTGATATAACAACCAGTCTGAAGAATGCTGAGCACCATTCTTTGGAATTATTTTGCTGCTAGAAACAGATTTATATAGAAAAACAAAATTATTTTGAATTAGTGTAACCAAATTAAGAAGGTTAAGAAAATATATTAGTATATGTTGGACTTAACAGTTTCAACATTTCAGCCTTTATTTGTCTGCTTTCTGCTTTTTATTTCCTCTCTCTTTTCTAGACTATAAATCAATGGAAGTCTGTATTTCCAGGTCTAGACATTGTTTCAGTGATTATTCTTCCCAACCAGGGAGAATAGGAACAACACAAAACACAGAACTCAGTATGAGTTCATTAATCTCACACTAAATCTAAAGCACAGCCCTGTACCAGTTACTAGCAGCTCTCCACTGTAAATAAAGTACTTTCATATAGAGCAGTGCAGAAAATAAAAATTACTTTTTATAGCTGCACCAGCTACCACTACTTTCCACTAAGCACATAATTATTTCTCCAGTGTCAGTAATTCCTGATTGAATTCACGGTGAAGAAAGGAAGAATCCCTAACTAATTTCACTTTTGATAAAATTTCCTCTTTCAGAGTTCCCTTTATTTTTCAATTATTGCTCACAAGAGCATTCTGCAAGATGGATAGTACCAAATCAGTCTTTCATAGATAACAGAATCACAGAATTTTCTGAGTTGGAAGGGACCCATGAGAATCAAGTCCAATGCCTAAGTGAATGGCCATGCAGGGATTGATCCCACAACCATGACGTTTTAGTTGTTTTCCATTTTACATATGGATTTAATTTGTTCATCTAACAACAGCTGGGATAACAAGAACACATATGATTTAGCAAATATGAAAGACTGTATTATAAATAAACCCACAACTACAGTGCTTCCTAGAAGGAAGTGCCCAGAGCCCTCCCAACATGAATTGTTAATTACCATCCTCTTCAGCTGCCAGAAAGAACTCATTAAATGCCAAATTATTGCCCTAAACAATGAGTAGCAATGGTTCCTCTTGTGCCTATGTGCTTATTTATTAGAATTACAACTTCCTTAATTGATACTTACATTAAAAGGAAGAGAAAATCCAACAATAAAGCTATTTTTGAGTCAGTAATTGTGAAAGAAAACATAAAAAATGTACTTTAATGATGAAAACATTATTTAGTTTTCAAGCTCCAAAATTTAAAAAGCAGCAATATGTATTTTTTTCAAAATGTCCTCACTTTTTATTTTACCCTTAGGCTGAGGACACAAGAAATATCAGCCTGATGTGATTGTAGCTTCTTAAACTTTTAAATGCTTTATTAGAGGAGAGTCAAGTTATAGCTCTTCCTCCACTTGAATGGAAGCACTACTTGAACAGCATTAGAGAATGCAAAAGCACTTGTGTTTGTGGCTGAGGAGAAATGTGAAAAGACATTATTTAAAGAAAGTGGACTGAAGATGGCATTATGGGAAGAATTTGCAAAGATAAAATATAATAGATATATTTTGGG
>VZRH01004994.1:2780334-2838985 GCA_013397555.1 Urocynchramus pylzowi | reverse complement strand
CCTCTGCCGGTGTAACCCCCTGAACCCGCCCTCAGCAGGTTTAACCCCCCTGAACCCGCCCTCTGCCGGTTCAACCCCCTGAACCCGCCCTCTGCCGGTGTAACCCCCTGAACCCGCCCTCAGCAGGTTTAAGCCTTACCCCCTCGTGTCACAACGGGCCCCGCTAAAAAGCCTGTCCCCATCTTTCTTACAAGCCCTCTTTAAGGCCACTTCACTGGAAGGCAGCAGAGCCTTTTTTTTTCTCCAGGCTGAACAATCCCAATTCTCTCGGCCTCTCCTCGCGGAAAATGTGTTTGTCTTTCAATCGCTCTGTCTTTTCTATATTCAGTGAATTTAAAGATCAGTGTCAGTAAGTTCAGCAGAAAACTTATCCTTCTTTACTTGAATGATGGAGACACAGATTATCTGCTATTTATCTTGGACTGTGTTCATTTTCACCAGTTTCTATTTTAAAAATCCTTGAGCTTAGTGAGGTTTAATTAAATCCCATTTTTTGAGAAGTAACATTTTGGGTGAATTATTATGATAAGTTCACATTGTTCATTCAAAAAATGTCATTTAAAAAGTCGACTATATGGTATTCATGGTATTCATTATTCTTCAGTTTAGGTCAAAAAAGGAAGCAAATCTGTTATGAGGCATCAGCAAGCCCAGTATGCACACAGCTGAGAAGAAAGCAGGTCGTTCTCAAGGACCTGCTTCTGCAGAGTTTCATAAAACACACATTTCTAATAGTGTCTGCTGTCAGTAAAAAGGTTTTTTGAAGAGAGTTTTACTGTCTTTTGATTAGTTGTACGTTGTGAGCAGTTTAAGTTAACATCCTGAGTATTTTCATTCATGCCAGCTTCTCCTGTGCCACAAACAGTACTTGTAAAGAAGGAATTAGATGGATAATTGTCTGGCAAGTTCTACCTCTGCTAACTAAATTTCCCATCCATTATGCACTTTACTGACTCTATTATTAACCCCTTTAATATACTTTCAAGCAAAATTTTCAGGCTGCAACTTGATCTACTGTTTTCATTACCTTCACTCCTGGTGCTTATCTCCTACAGTTCATAAAACATCTGTGTGGATGGGTACAGTTCTGTTCTATCAGCTCCTCAGAGGTATTGTATGACTGTCTTCAATTCCCACATTTTCTTCTTACACATTTTTGTGTGCTGATTTCATCAACCCTCAGCTTCAAAGCTTGCCTGTGCTCAAATGTTTTTCAGGTCTACCTCTCAATTTCTAAGCACTTTCCTATCACATAATGTTGGTTCTTTTCCTGTTGAGTATCTTCTTTACCACAGTCCTCCCAGTTGCTCAGCAATAATAACATGCTGCTTCATTCATTGAGTATTTATATTTCACTGCTTCATGCAAAACATTCCCTAATAACACTTCTAATAAACATGTTTGTTCTTTCCCCACAGCTATGACTCTCTAAGGTCACTCCCCAGCCCTGACTGTTGTAACATCATCCACAGTTTCCATGATCTGGAATTTCCCTCTCCTTTCTCCCCCATAGTTTATATAAAATATATTTATTGTCTCATGTTCTTATCCTGATGATTTGACTGGATCCTTCCACTGTCTCTGCCACATCATTTGACCTACTAAACATTACTTTCCACCTCCCCTTCCTTAGGCATCCTTAACTCACAGAGAACCATCTTGAACTTGACCTTTTTGGAGACAAAACCAAAATGTGACATTTTCAAGTATTTCCAATCCCAAAGAGAATCCCTGATGACAAATTTAACAAGCAATTGTTTGTGTCAGACAACATGACAACTATTGAGCAAAGAGCTGTTTGTCCAGATGGAATATGCATGCCAGCTGCTGGGTCCAGGTGCATTGCTCTGGAATAAATCAACAGAGCATTGGCATGTTGGTTTATTCCTGCCTGTCCTGATGGCATTGAAGCCAACTTCTTGGATGTTCTTCTCTCAATACTTAAGAAAACATTTTTTGCACAGTGGTGTGTTAATGGGTTGAAATGTAAATAATAAGGAGAAGACTTATAGTGAATACTGACAAGAATTTAGGGACACAGCCTGCTATCATTCTGTGAGCACATTCACCTTGATTTTTTAACCACCATTACAGGAGATTCTTACATTTCCTGTACTTTGTTCTTTAGATATACTGAAGTGGTACAGAAGCAAATAGAGCATTTTACCTAAAGATAGCTTGTCTGTCTCCTCATTTTCCTGATTGGGACCCTGTGCCCAATGTCTGAAACAATGTCTGAACCTTTCAGAGGACATTGTCTACTTTATGAGAACTGAAAAAGGATTCATAGTAAATGCCACCTATGTCCCTAAATAAGTCAGATGGATTTGGCTGAAGGTTTAAATGTGTGAGATTCTGCAGCCTTTTACCAATACCCTGAGAACACCTCTTACCTGATCTGTTTTAGTGCCTAAAAGGAAATAATATCTCTCATTATCCCTACAAAATAATCTTGAAATATAAATCCAAATGTCATCTAGGAAATCTCTCATGTTTGGTCTTCTTTCTGAAAATAATCTTCATAGGCTTAAACTTCTTCACTAGAGTAAAGCAACATGAAGAAATAGTATTTTTAAAGATGATAGTCCCTTTTCTTGCTTTGATGTAAACTCTGAAGGAATGCAGAAAAACAATTTTTAAAGTGTCATAGGGCTTGTTTTTTTCTGAATATTTACCTTACTTGTCTGTTTGGTGATAAAATCAAAAAGATCATTGTAAATTACTCAAAGCTTGTGTTCTCCCACTACTTACTACTGTGGTTTTTAAATATATTCCTCATTGGCACACTACTGCTATAATGGGAGTTAATAATCAGATTTAGTGTTCTTTGGGGTGTCAGTATTTACAGTGCAGCAATGCAGAGTTTGTTATTAATAACTGCAGTGGGAATGGGATTTCATCCTACTGAGTATTTGGTAAATGCAGTACAAATGCTGCAGGACCATTATAAACAATCCATTCCAAAGGCTGTCACTTGTCAAAGAAAAATAGATTAGGCTGTTACACATGAGATTAGACTGACCTAGCTTTGGGTCTCCATAAATAAATAGAACCTGTGAAAGAGTAAAGGTAAAAAGGAAACTTGTGCTGGGCTTGCTCTTCAGCCTTTCTTTTCATCTTTGGGACCAAACATCACAATTTCAATAGACATTCCTTTAAATGATTGGAGAGATGGGAGCGTTCACAATCAGATCTTATAGTTCACTTTTGATCTGGCTGAGGGCTGAGAATATTCAGGAAAAAGAAGAGTAGCTGGTGCCCTCCATGCAAGTCTTCACTAGCAAAGATGGCAGACTCACTGTTTGTCACTGCAGGCAACCTCTGGGGACATGTGGGAGTTCTGGAATCCCCATGGCTGTCCCACATCTACTCTGACAACTTCAAAGGAAGCACAGAGTGGGGGTTGCCTTCAAACGTAAAGAATGCACATGCAAAGAAACATGTATGTAACATACTGGGATTATCTGTCTGGAAAAGGTTTGTCTTCTGCCCACAAATTGTAGAAAGTGAGTTATTAATGCTGCCAGAGAGCAAATGTGGTTATTGCAGCCACAGGCCAGAAATGTGCCAATGATTCCATGGAACCAAGACAATCCACTGGAAGTGCTATGACTTTCTCCAGTAAATTTGATTGGAGGTATGTTTATAGTATAAAGCAAAAGAGAGATGAGAATCAGCTCATTTTGTACAGCTCCTCTTCATTCTCTGGCAGCCCTTCCTGTAAAAAGGCTTGTGAACAAGAAACTTTTCTTATGGTAGGTAGCAAATAGCAAGCCCTCTGATGCTAAAATTCATCCTCTGGGCTCCAAGCTGGGTCTCCCGTTGTTCCATCTTATTATGCATGTACAAGGTTAGAAGGTAAAGGAGGAGAAAAGTGGTTGTGAAAAGCAAACAGAAAAATTCCAAATAGTCAGGTCAATTCCAATTGTTGTGCTCAGGGGAAATCCAATGCACAGTTTCAGTTATTAGCTGGCCAAGTACCAACAGGGGAACTTGCACCTGTTTTGTGAGTTCTCCCAAAATGACAGTAATTATTTTTATTTTAGAAAAGAAACAAAATAGTTCAATAAAAGCAGTGATATGTTCAAATTCTACCTGGGGAATATCCTGCCTAAAAGAGCTTTTTTAAGTTGCAATACATTTGGTATCTAAACTGCTTGAATTTTAACTTTGTCAGTATTTGTCTGTAATTTGAAATTACTCTGATGCTTATTGATTAGTTTGATCTGAAACACATGCCTCTGTTACAAACTATTGATTTGTGCATCACTTTTAGCCAAGTAGGTTAATTGAATGGTGCTTGGGTAATTATTTCAGATGCAATCTCTGTCTAATATTTGTCTTCAAAGAGCTGATGGAGTTGTTTGACATTTAGCCAAGATATTTCCTAAAACTGGAGCTTGAGCACTGGGGCTGTGGAACTGATGTAGAGGCTAAAGGTACATTTTTAAGAAACTTTGTTTATTCCCTATTTAGCCAAAGTAAACAAACCAAAGGCCACATATGGCTTCCACTAGAATTAGTGGGATTTTGCCATTTTTTTAACAGTTGGCTATTGGATTACTGATATTTTAGGGAACATTGGGTACCATTGTAATAGCACAGAGAGCAGGGACAGTCCAAAAGAAAGGTGTGTTGCTTTCCCTGCTGCAGAGCTGCTGTGCCAGATCAGCTGAGCACAGAACCACAGCTCAGAGGCTCAGACTAGGCTGAACAGTTTGGTGTGTTCAGGAAGAGAAGTAAAACATCTGCAAGCATGTACTCAATAATCATACAGGATTCTCCTAACTCTTCCATTTGTAAAGGAAAGCAAATGGCAAAACTCTTTACTTCCAGCTGGAAGTAAATTGTTCTTCACTGGAAAAGGATTCCTTCAAAGGTCACAGGTACGTTTGGCCTGGAGAAATATTACTTAGCATTTGCTTGATGATAAGTGCTCCCACAAGGCAGTTTTAATTGTTGTGGGCTACCTGCCAGGGCCCAGCATTCAGGCCTGAGCTAAACCCAAACTGAGCTCAGAATATGCTACAAGCTGACCTGAGCTAACAATTTCAGAGAGCACAGAAACTACAGTTCCAGCCCTGTAGGCCTCTCTCATCCTAGTGAACTCTGCACAGAAGTTCTGTTAAACCTGTCATGTGCAGTAGTTAGTGCTCCATCTGTAACTGATCCATAATTATTCATTTAGGAAAAGAAAATTAATGAAAATTGACTTTAAATTTGTCTATTCTCAAAGGATGTCTCTTTTTTGAAAGGGGAAAAATACTGGAGGGAAAAAAATGTCACAAGTATGTTTACCTGGCTGTATGTTTTACATACACATGGTCAGATTTTCTCAAGAGGTCAAATAATGCATCATTGCCTAATGAAATGAAGAGGATTTTAAAATTTCTTTAACAAGCAAATGTGGTGACACTTTGAACTGACCTGTTCTGAAAATTTATCTCCACTTGGGACTGCTTTGAATGCAGTTAAATGGAACAGTTATTTTTACTTGATCTCAGCATATCCCCTTGGATACAATTCCCACTTCAATATGGAAAGTCCTGTTTTTCTTTAAAAAACAAGGGAGGTATTTATCAGCATAAGAGTCATTGCATTCCTCCAGTTCTGGTATGGCAGAAATTTGAGGTGGAGTGGTCACAGCTGAGAGTCCCCATGGGACTGTAACAAGCACAGGTTCTGCCCAGGTCCACCTTTTATGCTGGGAACTGGCCAAAATAGCCTTTCTTAAGTCCACAGTAGCTTAGTAAATCCCAAATCCAGCTTTAGCATTAATTTTTTATCCGTCCTGTAAGTCAAACATCTGAGACCTACTCCCAGTTCTCATTCAAAACAACAGATCAAATCTTTGAGTTCTCATTGAGCTCTTGCTCAGGCAAAACCCTCAAACACTGAGTCAAGATCCAGTTCCACATTAAGGATCCCATTAATCAGAGTCTGTCTGGACTGGGCCAGTGTCAGTTCTTCCCTTGCTTCAGGGGACAGTTCATTACTGAGCTCATGGCAGAAATGTCAGAGTTTGCTGGGACACAGGGCAAGGTTCATTTCAGAAGTGGCCTGGGTAAGATGCAGCCTGTCTTCATTTCTGCATAGGTCTTTATATAAACGTGCATGATTGTCACATGGGCGTTCTGTGGGAAAATGTGAACTCTTCACCTTACTAGAGACTGAATTCCATTTTCATTCTGTGGTCATTCCTTGCCCCGTATCAGATAACTGACAATAAAATCTATGCAGTTTGTCAGCGATTCTGAAATTATTCCGTGCTTTGTTATAATTTTAATATATTTTAATCAATGGCTGTAAACAGAAGAAAATATGGCTTAACCCAGATGGCTGAATGCATATCTGAAATCTTGATACATCCTTCAGTAAAGATATTTTTAGGTTTTTTGAGTAAATTTGACTGAAGTTCTAAAGCAGTCATTGCTAAGAATTACTCCACACAAATAGGGAAATACATAACACTATTCGCTATTTCATTGTGATTACAATTCCGATTCATTTTCCCTGGTACCGTCCCTTCGGGGCATTTCCAGCCCCGCTGTGCCAGCTCGGGAATTGGGATTGCGGAAGGAACCCCCGCCCGCCGCCGGGCCTGCTCCGTAGGCGGAACGCTTCCCGCGGCACCGCGGCGGAACGCTTTCGGCGAGGGACGCGCGGCCGGAAGCGGTGGACCAGAGCACTTCCGGCGCCCTCCCGCCTCGCCGCCCCATGGCCGCGTCCGTGGTGAGTCCGGGCCGGGCCGGGAACCGCCGGGAACCGCGGCCTGGGGCCGGGGAGCGCGGGGTGTCCGCCTCNCGGGGCCGGGCCGGGCCGGGGCCGTGCGTTGCGGCCTCAGCGTCCTCCTGCGGGGGGCTGAGGGCAGAGAGGAGCTCAGCGAGGCCGCGGGCAGCGGCCGTGTGCGTTGGAAAACTGCTTGGAGCTGCCGCCGGAGTCTTGGAGAAGTTGATTTTGGGGTGGTTTGTTTTTTTCAATTATGGCTTTCCTGTTAAAAGCTTGGAAGGAGGGTTTCTGGGTGAGGTGGTTGGACGTTGGGATCCGAAGGAGGTGTGACCGTCTCCATCCTCGGAGGTGTCCAAACGTGGAGGAGACAGGCCAGAGGACTCCGAGCTGTGAGATGCAGCCTGGACAGTGCATCCGCCTTTGGGGTCAGCTCTGCTCTGAAAAGGGATTAGGACCAGATGACCTCCAGAAGTTTATTCCAGCTTCAATTGTTCACAGAGTTTAAAACTTCGTTGGTTGTGGCTGTAAAAACTTGCAAAACCGACAGAGCTTATTTCCTGTTGAACTCCTACTGCAGGTGCCCCAGCAGCTGGTTGCAGTCTCCTGGCACTTCTCAGGGCCCTCCCTCGTGCCCATTGTGTGCTGGCAGCTGCAGGGGGTGTTTGCTGCGGGCTGGGCAGGGTTGGTGTGCAGGGTGAGCCGGCCCAGGGCTCACTCCAGGCAGAGCTGCAGACACAGCTCTGGGCACAGCTCTGACACTCCTGTCTCCAGAGGCTCTCTGGGCACTCCTGGGATTGGCAGGAGCCTGGGAGTTTGGGAGTTGCTGGGCAAGGTAGGAAGGTGAAGAGCAGTTTGTGTCCATGCAGGGGGAGAGAAGAGATAGTGCACAGAAACATGTTTGGCTTTGTTGGATAAGCAGGGGTTATTTGAGAGGCCTTGGTTACTTTTCAGATTGGAGCTTTCTCTGGTTATGAGTGCTTCTTGTGTTAATACTGGAGGGATTCCTGGTGGTTCTGGAGAATATTCAGTAAAAGCAGCCAAGAAAATAGAAGCAGTGAAGTTGTTCAGCACTGATTGAGTTGCAGATACTGAGAGTATACTACTGAAATAGGACAGTGATAAACAATAGCATTTTAAATAATTGATAAGAGAACCAAGTGCAGGTTTATGGATGTATGGACAGGAAGTTCAGAATTTGCTTTCCAGGATGTCCCAGTTCAGGGTCTGTAAGAGATAAGGGCCAAACAGATGGACAAACTGAGCAAAGAACCCAGTGAGATCACAGTGCAGTGGTGGGACAACAAAGGCTGTTAGCTGGAGATGAATGCAAGTGGAGAGGTGTAAGGAAAATGATGAGGTGTGAGGAGAAGTGTTTGGGTTTGACCTGTGGCTATAGCACTGATTGATACTAGAAGGAATACATCCAGATGTTGGTGTTCTCTCTCTTACTATACATTATATTTCTATACATAAATGCCACACTACCTGCAGCCAGCTGTGGCCCATTTGCCAATGTAAATATTTGCAATTTCAATACAATAAATATATCAGCATTCAAAACTAATGCTGAAACTGTCACCTGCCTAACAGCTGGTACTTCTGCAAGTAGAAAAGGAGCTTAGGATAAATTTCAACATGATTTGATGTCATCTTTTGGTGAGGATGGAAAAGACCAGTCAAAGTGACTTGCAGGAGAAATTGAGTCAATGATTGGGTTGCATAACTAAAGAAATTTGATATGCTTTCTTCCCTGCAGGATTTCAAAACCTATGTGGATCAAGCTTGTAGAGCTGCAGATGAGTTTGTCAACATTTACTATGAGACGATGGACAAGAGAAGAAGGGTATGTAGCTGTTTTGACAAGAGTTAAAACTGTCCTGGCATTTTTTGTTTGCATTTCTAACTGTCACTGCACAGAAAGCCCCTGAACATGGGTTACCATGTGCTGCATTGGCCTGTCAGAGCAGGGCAGCTGTTCCTCAGGCTGCCCTGCAGAGGATTTTGGGCTCCTGTGCAGCCTTGCTATAAAAGGGGCTGTTCAGAAGTGCCTTGGACTTCTCATAATCCTCCTTCAGTTGGTGTGCAGCTATGTCTTACAGGCACAGGATTTGCTCAGTACAGGGTAGCAGAACTTGCTTCATTTTCCCTTGCTTCTTTTTTCCCAAACCTCTTTCATTAACAGTTACCAGTTTTGGTTCTGGGGTTTTTCCAGGTGCCTGCAGTTGAAGCAGCACAGCTGTGTTTGGCTCTGCAAGTCTTCCTGGACCACACTGGTGTGGTACCATGTAACAAATATTTTCACCAAAAGAGAGCCTTGGAGACCATCTTTGAATTTTAAATGCACTGTAGTTGCAATTTAATATGTGAAAGTACCAGCAGTCCCAGGTTACTTCAGGCACTTTGCACATGAGTAGGTTGGACAGGGGTGTGTCAACACCTTGAAGGAGAGTTGGGCAATTACTCAGCTGTGACAGCTTATGAAACATTTGGGAAGTTCTGGTATGCTGCTGTCCTTTTCAGGTTTCACCTGTTCTTTGTCTTGGTCACTCTTTTTTTTTCTTAACCTGAAACTATAATTTCCTGACCTAAACTGTGTTGTTTAGGTCAGGAAATTTTTTTTTCTCTCAGAAGAAAAAAAAAAAGAAAATCAGCAATAAGCTTATTGTGGAAAGGTAGCACTGTCCTTTTGTTAGCAGCCACTTCAGTTCTGTCATTACCTTTGTTAAAGGGATGTTATCAATGTTTGAGACATGAGTCACTGTGCCACCCATGAAGGAAAATATGTTTGTTAGTTTTAATTCTTTGTGAGGAGCGCTGGTTGTTAAAAGGAGCTACCGTTTCAGGAAGGCATTTTATCTGTCAAAGTAACAGAAGAAATCAGAAATTCACAGTGTAAGTTTTGTATTTTGTCCATTATATGTTTACATATTTCTCATAAATGTGTATTTTCATAATCACTCAGGCTTTAACCAGACTGTATTTGGACAAAGCAACATTAGTTTGGAATGGAAATGCAGTGTCTGGGCAAGAAGAGCTAAATAAGTTTTTTGAAATGTTGCCATCAAGTGAATTCCAGGTTAATGTGTTGGACTGCCAGCCTGTTCACGGTAAGGTTGTATTATAATTTCCTTAGTTATTTTTCATTCTTTTTAACTACTGAAAGTGAGCAATTATAATAGTGCTTAATAATTCCTTTGGAATAAGCTTAGAGGAAATACTAAGGGTTGAAATGTCAAGTTGTGCTTAAATAAAGCACAAATCAAGAGATGCAGCATCTATACACTTTTTTTCATGTCTGGGAAAATATTTTAAGGACTTTTTTTGTTTAGATCATATTCAGACGTGATCTATTTTCATGTATGGAAAAGTCTGGCTTACCAGCTTATGTTGTGCTTGGGAGACCCCTATGGTGGCCTCTGGTCCTGGCCTGCAGTCTAATGTGGAACAAATCGTTATTAACCTGTATGTACTTCGGTTTCTTTACGTCTAGAATAGGTGTTAAGTTCTTTAGATTTCTGATTAACGGCTCCTAAAGAAAAGCTTACATAATTGAGAAGTTAATAAATGGCTTCTAATGGACATTTTGGGAATATAAGTAAGGGAAAAGCCTGTGGTCAAACACACTTGCTTTGCTCTGCTGTGAAAAAGATATAATTTCTAATAACCGGGGGGAAAAGTATATGCAAGTCGCTAAATATCTCTATGTGTGTATATCTCAAGTAATGAGAGCTCATTCTAAGCACAAATGGAGGTGTTTGTCAGTGCTCTAAAATGAAGAGCAGGAGATGAAGGTGGCAAAGCCATTGCCAAGCCGTGTTGGTGAACCCACCGCTGTCTGTGTAGAAACGCTGCACCAGAGCTGCACTTCCCTGCCTGTACCCAGCTGTTAGCCTGGCGCAGTGTAACCAGAGTTGAACCAAGCTTCTGTGTGCATTTCCTGCCTCTTTACCTGCTAGTCTTTGTTTGAGTTGTTTTCTTCATCATTTCATACCTCCTTGTGAAGAGCAAGCTACTCAAGGCCAGACAACAGTCCTCGTGGTGACAAGTGGGACTGTCAAATTTGATGGGGATAAGCAGCGCTACTTCAATCAGAACTTCCTGCTGACGGCCCAGGCCACCCCCACCAACACCGTGTGGAAGATCGCCGGGGACTGCTTCCGCTTCCAGGACTGGGCCAGCTAGCAGGGCCTGGCACGGGAGTGACCTCTCATTTGGCACCAACAGTCCACTGTGCAGGCAGCTGTTCCCACGCAGGGAACGCACGCGCTCTTTGTGTTGCATCTGATGTTACGGACGGTCTACAGATGTCTCGGGGTTGATTCCAGTGACCGCAGCTGTAGTAATAAAATGTGAGAGGTTGCTCGTGTTAGTTGAATTTAGTAAAGTGCTGAAGGCAGTGAGCTGTACTCGAATCATTCCTAAAATGCCTTACATGCAGCTATGCTGCCACTGCTGAGTGCTCAAACTGTTCTGTTTGAGCACAGAATCCTATTCATGTACAATTCTGACCAAACGTAATTTTTTTCAACTTGAAAAGATCTGTTTTTACGGTATCATCTTCTCTCTTTTGAAGAAGATGCTTGTGGCATGAAGATGTGATTTTGAAAGCTCCCTACTCCCAGTTGTGGGAGGCTGGGAAGGATTGCTGTGGTTTCTACCGTTAGTGAAAGGAGCAAATACAGCTCCTAAGTTTGTAATCTCTCAATCCATTGGAAAGGTAATGTTTACCTTCTCTGATGCCAAAGGACCATAAATCTTTGGGTTTCCTTTCGGTCTGAGCTTCCCAGACTTTGGTTGTTAATTCCATGGATTCATATGTAGGGCATGCTGAATGATTCGGAGCTCCTGTGCCAGTAACTCTTCACGTGCATGTGAAGGACTTCAAACTGATTATTTTTCTTTTGAAGTCTTACCATGGCCTAGAAATAGGTCACATACATGATTTCTGTTGGCTTTAGTTCTGCATTCTGTTGCTATGAGGTTTGGATTATTTTTCTCATATTAAGTCTGCAAGCTTTGAATCCTTTCTGTCTTTTCAAGAAACATTGTAGTTAAAAAGTGGCACTGAAAGTGTGCATTACTGTGAAGCCTTCAATTTTTCTCATCAGTACTGTTTTTCAGAACAGGTGCTTGCATTATTTTCAATTGAGAACAGCAGCTCTGCACCACTAACACTATCTTCCTCTCATGCAGATTTTTACTGTATTTTTTCATGTTCTTTTTAAAAATTGCCTTTAATTATTGATTCTCTGGGGGTTTTGTGTGTTTTGCTTTAAATTTGTAGTTTAAAGCTTCCAGCTGCTTTGAAACACTTTTCAAGACTGTAAGTTAAGAGAATCCACCTTAACGTTGGAACTTAAGAGCAAATCTGAGTATCAGCAGCTTTGTTTCAAACTGGTGCATTTCTGTTTTAAGCTGAGTAAAACAAAAAAAACCCAACCCAAAATGTAGCTGTATAGCTGTAGCTGTATCCCTGAGCATACACTTGCTTGTAATTGAAAATACAGGAGGGGAGCTTGTAACTCTCATCGTAACCTATGTTTCAATGACAACAGCAGTCTGAAAGCAGTTACAACTGCAGCTCACTTGTTCAGTGACTTAAGTGGAGAAAACTGTGAAAATGAGCAATATCTCACTTGGGTAAAACATAAAGCATCTGTAGTTTGCGATGTAGTCCCACAAACAATGGGATGTTTAGCTGAAATGAGTGGCTTTATTTCCTTTTCAGGCCCTCTAGTCTTTACACCAGTAAGTTAGAATTAGTAACCTGTCTCTGTTCAGAGGCTGTTTATGATCAGAACTATTGTGTACCTATTTTTCAGGCTGAAGAATTCAAATTCCTGCAGAATAGTGCAAGAACAGAATTTTTGAAAACTGTAAATACTGTAAATACATTGTTATTTCTGTATGTAGTGAAGAAAGGATCATTCTATTTAATTACTGTTTGTTCTTAAGAGAATATGTGATGTTCATATATTTGTATTTCCTCTAGAAGATTGAAAAGAAAACATAACCTAAGCATGCCCGTAACTGGTACAGCATTGTTGAGCTGTGACACTGGCGTGGTGTATTCTACTGGCTGTTTAACTCGCTGTTGATTGTGTAAGTGGTGTTACAGATCTGCTTTGCATACACAAAACAGGTTTTGCCTTTTAAAATGCAGCAATGGGTGCAGCTGTGGCATTGGCTTGTTGGACTTTGAAGGCGGTCACCAGAACACACACTTATCAGTACCTGATAAGCTTGTGCTGTGAATAAATAATTATTGGATATTTTTATCCAAGTTTGAATTTGTATAATAATTTTTAAGCTTTTTCTAGGCAGACTGGGAGATTCAAAATATATGAGGCAATGTTTCAATCAATCAGATGTTATTCTCAATTATTTTCATGCTATTTAAATGCAAGCTGCTTTTAAATCTGACTTTTGCAATTAATATTAAAAAAACTGACCAAACAAAAAACCCCACCACTACCTGGAACATGACTGAGGAAGATAACTAACTGGCCTAGCTGGACAAACCCAGTTAAAACTCCTACTTTAGTAAGACCTGTACCTGGAGTAGGAGAGTAGGACTTGGTATGCATATCCCAGGGGTTTTATAGGGAAATTCATTGGAACACAATTGCTTCAGGCTAGGGAGAGGTGCCAGTTACTCCTGCCTATTTCCATCATCTAAAATGAGGATCACTTGGGTGATTTGGTTCTACCATAATTAGCTCTTGCTCTTTATAACTGAAAATGCTGGTTTGCAAAATATTTTAATTTATTATACTAAGTGAGTATGTAGCTGTTAGAGTCAAGTGGTGGTTTTACAATGGAGTAACTAAGGGCACAAACAAAAAAAATCTCTGTTACTAGCTCTGTGCTGCTTGTTAATATTCTGTGCTGAAATTAGCAGAAAACACAAAAATGTTTTCATTTCATTCTGTACAAATCCATCCAGCTGGTTTAGTGTGACCATTGCTGACTCTACTGCAATACCCAAAATTTACAATGGGCATCTATAAAATGAATATGTTTGTGCTCCAAACACTGAACTGGAGTTAATGCTTCCATTTTTTTGTTCGAGACCAAATTACTCCTGTACAACCAGTCGGTGAAACAAAGCCAGCTGAAGAGCTAAGCACTTCCACGTATGAAATTGTAGCAACTGAAGACTTGAGAGATCTTCTCTTTTGTGTATGTTCCCTGTATTGTCTATGGCAGTCACTGCTTTTCTGTTGCTCTGTTCCTTTGGCATACTACAGTTCAATTGATTTAAAATGCCTATGTTGGAGAAAAGGGATTTGTTCTGATGGTATGAATGGTTTGTTCTGATATGCCCGTGCTTCCTTAACCTGTCTGGAGAAAAGCACATTATAAAGAAATGCTGTTTTACCAGTAAAATAACTTTCCACACTTGAATATATTTTGTAAGTTTTTGAAATTGTTTAAGACCTCTTGTAAGATTAATTTTAAAAACTCAAAAAAGCAACCAAACAAAAAAACAAACAAGAAAAAAACCACCAAAAAACCCCCAAACCTACCGGTTACTCTACCTTTTTTTTTATTATTATTATTATTATTAGAAATTTTCATAGCTTGTTCTTATGATATTAAAAGTACAAGAAATAATTTGTGGCTTCCTTATCTTTACTACTTGTGTTGTAGGTCTGAGTTCTGATTGTTGCCGAGGGGTGCCGGGGCACTGCAGAACAGGTTGGCAGCTCTCTGTCAGGGTAAAATGTGTCTGGAATAACCCTATGGCAAATGCCTTGCCAAAAGCACTCTCAAGCACTAAATGTTGAGCTGCCCAAAGTAACCATGTCAAATTAACATATCCCTCTAAAATTTACTGAAGTTTAGACTGTTCTCCAACACATACCTGGGTGAAGTCAAACTAAATTTGAGCCAGATCTTTGGGTTGTAAATATTTTCACTGAGAACATGTTGTGCTTCTGCTGTTTATCTAAGGAGAAATGAAACACTGAAAGGAGAAATGCTTTTTGTGACAATTCCAGTGATTTATTCACTACTTTTCAGTTTAGAACATTAAATTACTGATGCACACTTGCTCAGTGTAGACAGCAGCTTTTAAATGCTAACACTGCAAAGATGAAGATTCTCATGCAAGGTCAACAGTTGCATGGAAACTGATATTGTTCTAGAAATGTATTCTGGAACCAATACTAAATATATTGGAAAGTTCTTGCTGTGTTTGAGGGTATAGATTTCAGTGAGGCTTTGCAGGCAGTTGCTCTTGGTAATGATCCTGAGCAAGGCCCTGACAGCTGATGTAGTCTAAAGGTTTATAAGTGCTGGGAAAAATAAATCAGCCCAAACCAGAAGATGTTTTTGCAGATACGTTGAAAGTGGATCCTGAAACAGCTCTTTCAAAATTGCCACTGGGCTGAAGAAAAGAATAATAAAGTCTTCCTAGAAAAGTGAGCTTTTCTTTTGGGTAGGACATTGATAGCTGGGCTTTCTTTTTCAGGAGACTGTGTTTAATAATATAAATAAATCTATCTTGCTGTGCTTGGTGACTGGATGGACTACAGGCACTAAGTGACCATTTTGCCTTGCATCAGTAACACACGTGCCTTAGAATATACTGTTGATGGCAAAATTGTGTTGGGTTGCAGTGGCTGATTTTTGTCTTCTTGCAGCCTGTTTCAGTTCCCAAACCCCAATGGGTTTGCATCTTTGTGGCTTTTCAAGATTTCCAGCCACTTCACAATGTATTGAACTTACTAAAACAAAAAGAAATTAATGTTGCTGCTGGGCTTAATACTTATATATCAAGGTCTTTATACCACAATATGAATTCTTCTTGAGAGTTTCAAGTACTTTGGTGTGTCTTAATGCACAATGGAGTTATCTTCTTTAAATAGCTAGTTGAACTGTAACTGTAAGAACAGATGGACTGATGTAAATCAGAAATTATTACAGTTCACTGAGACCTTGTGATCAGGTGTTGAAAGGCACAGATAGAACAGCAGATAATTAGATGTTTAGTAACGTAGGAGGAGGCAGGAGGTCTTGTGCTTTCCTTGTTTGTGAACTGTGTAATGCAGGGTAAACTCTTTCACATGGGCAGCCCTTGCTTTTAGTTAGGCTCTAAATACAGTGTGTTGCATACACTTTGCAATTTGAGTATGAGAAATGGATTATGAAGATAGTGAAAAATCTGGTGAAGAAATCAGTGGTTCTTGGAGGGATTGCCACAACCTTCCTTCAGATTTGTTTATGGGATGAAGCAGTGGCAAGCAGTTAGTAAGCAGCTGATATTAAATAAAATATGTTAAGCATACACATTTTAATGTCCAGTGCATTGCAACTTTAATGTGTGCAGATCTCTCATATTCAGAAAACTGTAACAGTCCTTCCCCTATTCATGTCTAATGTACCTGAGTTCAGTGGTCCTGAATACTTCCTAAGCTGTTAGCCTGTAAGACCTCTCAGAGTACTGCTCATGGGCAGTGGAAAGGTAGAAAAAGATAAGTTAATCTCTGAGATAGAATAAATAAAAGATTTGGGATATGCATAATGATTCCCTCATACTTTCAGGGGGAAACTTTGGTCATAGCTTGTACAAAGGTACCCGTGGAATCACACATCTCTGCATGTAAGGATATTTTTGATGGTTTGAGAAGTTTCTGTGCATCATCAAAGCCACACTACTGGTACTTTTTTCTAAGTTCTTTTTAT
The DNA here is from genome assembly GCA_013397555.1 of Urocynchramus pylzowi. NCBI lineage: Eukaryota > Metazoa > Chordata > Aves > Passeriformes > Fringillidae > Urocynchramus > Urocynchramus pylzowi. The sequence continues at coordinate 2,822,566 of VZRH01004994.1, read as the reverse complement.
TTCAAGAAATGCTCCCAAAAAACCAAACCCATTGTACTTTAACAGAACAAGACCCAACCTTTCCAGTCCATGACAGCTGTCAATCCTCCAGAGTGACAGAAGGGAGCATCCTGCAGCAGGAATGGACCTGCATTTAATTCCATGGAATGCTACCCCCACCAACAGCATTGAGGTCAGATAACAAGGTGTAATACAAACAGATTTTAAAGAAAAAGGTGTTAAGCTAAGATCTAAAGATGATTGATGAGAGAGGTCTCTGTGCATAAGTAATTATAGAATGGTTTTGTTTGGAAGGGACCTCAGAGTTCATCTAGTTCCAACCCCCTGCCATGGGCCAGGTTGTCCAGGACCCCATCCTTGAACACTTCCAGGGATGGGGCATTCAGAACATCTCAGGGCAGCCTGTTCTAGTGCCCCACCACGCCTCACATTAAAGAATTTCTTCCCAGCAGCTAAACTAAATTTCTCCTCTTTCAGTTTAAAACCGTCCCCCTTTGACCTATCACCTGCCCGTGTGAAAACTCACTCTCCCTCCTTTTTATAAGTCCCCTCTAATTCCTGAAAGGCCTCAGTATGCAATGCAGGTATTTATTGTTCAAGAGCGGTACAAATGTATCCAAAGAGCTGAAGAACAGCTCTCCCCCATGCCAAGCCCTGGGTGCTGTACACGGCCCTGTCNCGGGCCCAGCCCCGCTCCCCCGCAGGTGTCGGGGCCGCGCTTGGCCTCCGGGACCAGCGCCCGCCCCGCGGCACCGCCCCGAGCAGCCTCCTGCGGGCACCGACTGCGCCGGGGACAGCTGGGCCGAGACTCCGTGTGCTCAGAGCCGTGCCAAGTGACATCGCTTGTCAGCTCCCCGAATTGGAGATGCGAGATAGTTCGTGCTTGGGAAGATGCAGGTCTGCCAAAATAAAGGCAGGAAGGAGCTGGTTCTAGTCACAGAATCACAGAATGGTTTGGGTTGGAAGGGACCTTAAAGCTCATCTTCTTCCAACCCCTTGCCATGAGCAGGGACACCTTCCACTAGACAAGATTGCTCCAAGCCCCATCCAACCTGGCCTTGAACACTTCAGGGATGGGGCATCCGCAGCTCCCATGGCCAGTCTGTGCCAGAGCCTCACCACCCTCACAGTAATGAATTTCTTCCTAATATCTCATCTAAACCTTTCTGCAGGAAAACATCATCCAGCACCCAGCTGACAAAACCAGAGCAGGCCAATAGCAAAGGCCCTGGGCAGGCTCCCAGAGCAGGTTTGCTGTTGAGGGGCACAGAGCAGAGAAAAGCGAGGAAGTTTGGAAGGAACAGTCCTGGTGTTGGAGCTTGAGCAGTGTCAGCTGTGCTGGTCTGATACCCAGGGACAGAATTAACTGGGGTCACTAAAACAATTGGTAATCAGCTACAGAGGCTCATTTCCTTAATCAGAAAGGCCTGGGGAGAACTGAATGTTACCAGGTGAGTTTGGGTGGTTCCCAGTCTGGCTGGGCTGGAGAGGGTCCTGAGGCCACAGACAGGTGAGTTTTCTTCATATTTTTTCCCCCCTTGCAAAGGTCTCTGTCCATAGTTAAGGGTTTTTTGAAATTCTATGAATGCTCTGAGGGTCTTGAAGTTTTCCCTGCTCCCAGGTTGTTTATCTGGTAACTCTAATTTCAGTTGTCATTATTTATACAGGTGAGTGTGGTAGTTGTATGTATTAGAGATTAACAATCTTACCATCATTTAGAGTAATTTTTATCTTGTGCAGTTTCACTTCTCCTTTCCAGGAGATGACTGGGGCTGATCATTGTGGTCTATTCCATCTTCCTCTTACTGTTTTCAGAGGAAAAGATGTATTTTAACAGCAGACCAGAATGAGTACCAATCTGAAAAGGCAAAATGCTGTGGTATTGCCTTGGGATTTTCTATATAAACAGCATTAGGCAAGTGTGCAATACTGAGTTAAGCATTGAAAAAAATATTGGTTGATTTTCTGTAATGCTTCTCTTTTAAAGTTGCTTCAGAAGGAACACTAACAAATGGGGTGTTTCTGTAGCAACACATGCTTTTTATTTTAAATTTTTTCCATCTATTTTTTCCTAAGAGCTTCAATTAATAATTTCTTGTTTCTCTATCAGAAAAATACAACAGAGAGACCCTCTGATTTCAGGATAATTTCTCTGTGCCCCACAACAAAAGCACAGGGGAATTTACACTCTCTAGGACACGAGTGAGAGGTTGCTGTCTAGTCCGGAAGACATGGGGGGTTTGGGCACAATAGGTGGTGGTTTTCACTTATGAGTCCTACAATTTATGTCTCTTAAGTGAAGTTTTTGGCTTGGATACATTTCAGCTGTCTTGCATTTTCACTGTCTGCCAGTGACCTACTGAAAGTGTACTGGTGGCTGGACATGGAAATAAAATAGAAAGTACAACAGATCATAATTTTTGCCACAGTTAGAAGGGCTGAATATCAGTTTAGAATCTCAAGAGAGCCAAACCCCAGAGTCTGATGGATATCACACAGGGGCTAGGTTTTAGTTTGCTTTCCTATGGTATGTTTTTTGTTGGTATGAACAATTTTCTTGGCATCTTTCCTCTGAAAGTAAGGAATCTGCTTGCCAGTAAATGCTCAGAATGAGCTGCACACAGGTTAAAACTGATCCAGACTGACTTGTTAGAAGTTCACTTAGGTTGAGGTGTAGTGTGTGTTGCAGAGCTCCTGAAGAAGTCAGTCAGGTGCTGTGCATTTCCCCTCCTCACAGCAGCACAGTTCTTGTGCTACTGCAAGTGTTCAGAGCTGAGATCCAGATTTTAAAAGTAACAAGGGGAAAAAAAAGTCCCAAGGTGAGAGCTGTCCCATTATATAAGAAGCAGGCATGTTCTGGGATGAAGGTAAAGGCTTTGGGAAGTAATTTCCATAAGCTGTGTAGGGGGGTCAGGCAGGTGTTTTGTTTTGAACGTGGGGGCAGAGGGGCCCTGGTTTAACGGCCCTGATTAAATGCCATAGAAATGGGCTCATTGGGAGAGATTGTGTTTGCTTCAACTCAAAAGGCAGAAAGTAAAGTAGGGCAGGCAACTATAGAGAACAGTGATCCACCCTTCATGCTCACTCCCTGGGGGAGCACAGTAAGTAGGAGGCTGATTTATATCTGGTAGGAAAAGTTTAGGTTCGTTGTTTAAAACAATTAAAAATCCTAGAAACAACTCCCAGGGCTGGAACAACATGTAGACTGAAGTAATGATTTGAATTCACCTGTTAGTAGTCCCAAACTGTTTCAAATTGAAGTGTCTTTTCTGTGTTTTTAAAAAGTAAAACCTACACCTTCTTGTTTTAGCATTTGAATTGATAGGAGGTTGTGTCTTGGAGTGATGGGCATTCTGGATGCTCAGAAATAACAGGGATGACAGAGAGGTGATGGGCAAACTTCTGTACTTGGAGACATGTGAGGGTACATGCAGAAGTAAGCAGGTGTGACAAACATGTACTGACCTCTGGCATCTCTGGTAGTGTTCATCATTAACCAGCTTATTGGTGTTTCAAAATGGGAGAACAACAGGAGAACTCAACAGTTTGTGACATATTTTTGGTTTCCTTTTTTGTTTGTTTTGGTGCTTTAGTTATTATTTGCTTTAGAAGTGCAGGTGAAGTCTGTAAGGATCAGACAGTGTGGCCAGAGCTCTGTTTGTCTACATTAATTAGCACTGGTCTAATGTCAAGGCTACATGCTTCCAACCAAAGGCAATTTTGGATCAATTATCTGTGATAATCAGCTTTATTAGAACACTTTATCAATCTAGAATGGTTTCATTTTCTTCAAAACGTGTCTCTCCCCAATAAAGGTGTTGCAAGATTCAACCTATTACAGCATCCAGTAGCAAAGCAATAGTGCAAACATTACCCCATTTCTGTCAGAACTCATTCAAATTAAATTATGTGAAAATGACAGGTTAAGTACAAATGTATATTTAATATAGTCAGCTCTGGTCCTCCATGGCTGATATACTCCTATCATAAAGCAATCACTATTCTACTTTGCAGCAGCACTGAGTTAGCTGGAAATGTGTTTTATTAATCCAGGTAAGTTCACACAGAGTTTTACTCTGTGTATTGTTTGCAATTCCATGTAGCCACTGACTGCAAGTTTTGCTGATTGCATTTTGTAGATGACCTTTGTACCATCTTATGCAAAAAACCCACCAGATTTATTATTTTTAATCTTTGAGAGTGTAAATTTCACCCTTCAAAAAGGGAATTGCTTTACTGTCATGTAAGTAGAGCTTAGCCATTGGGTAGGCTCAGTATGAATACAAAGAAACCCCACCACAGACAAAAATAACCAAAACCAAACAAAGCCAAGGTACAAACAAACAAAAACCCCAACAAAACCAAGTACATAATGAGAATTTATTTCTTGTTTTGCATGTAATTGCAGAACAACACTAATTTATTGTTAGAATACAAAATAGTTATTTGAAGCTATTGTTCTGAAATGTGCTTTTTTTTTTTTTTTTGGTAGTGAAAATGATTGACCCACATTGTGAACTGGTGTTCTGTTCCTTTTATAGCCTGCCAATGTGCTGTTAACTGCAGTTGTGCTGGGGGAGCTGGCAGGCAGCCCCCTGCAGGTCATGCTCTGAGTGTTGTCAAGGGTACTGTGATTGCATGGGGTGGTTAAACATCACCTCACCTGCTCCTGAGGGAGTAACTCCTTCCTCTTCCCTGTTTAGAATTTTTTTTTCTCTTTCAAGCCACTTAATGACATCTGCCTGTTCCAGGCAGCATTCCTGTTGTGACAGGTGCAGGACCAGTCCCTGCCAGCCCCACTGATGGGTCTGTGCCAAGGCTGTTCCTCAAAGGCTTTGCTGAACTGTCATTGACTCTGCAGCTCTGAAGTCTTTCAATGGCAGAGATCTTGAGCAACTAGTTCAGTATTTAGTAAGGAATTGGTTTAAAATCCCCTGTTTCTTTTAAAATGCCAAATCACTCATTTCACTGTGCAAACTTACACCTCTTTGTGCCAGGTGCATGGAGTTGCAGGTTCATCTAGTGGCATGTGCCATTCCTCCTCAGGCCAGCTAAACAACTCTAATCTTCCTTCACAGCTGAAGCTTTCCAGTCCCCCATTGTGGTAGTTACACTCTGGCTTCCTCTAGACAGACCATGTATTTGGAGGTAGAGGGCCTAAATATAATCTTACACCAGAGATGCCCAAACTGCATTTTGTTTCTCTTTGAACTTGTTTCCTCAGTCTTACTGAGGAAATTATTTTTAAATTCTTAACCTGCTTTCTGAAGAACTTTCAGCATTCTGGAACCCTCAGCAGTACATGAACCTCTCCCTCACATTTCAGTCCCATGGTGTATGTCCTTTCAGCCCAGCACAAGATAAACAGCATCTATCACATAATGATTTTGAAGTGATTTACTATCTCTTCATCTGCATCCTAGTTCCTTCTTTTTAATGACAAAAATTAAACAAACATTCTTGCTCATTCTGTTTCTTCTCTACAAGCTCTGTCACAAAAAGGATTTGGAATTCATTAAAATGAAGGATAAAGTTCTTGCCCAACTGCAAGATATTTGCAAACGATCCCCGTATTTGAAGGGAGCCTGATGTAATCCTTCCCCAAAGGTGCTTGAGAAGCTGATGATGTAGCAAATTGTCTTTTGCAGTACACCTCTAGTTCATTCCTTACAAGAAAAACCAGAGCTGCTGGATGCTTGGTTTTTATTGCCTGAAGTATGGACTCATTGCTGCTGCTTTGTAAGACAGACTCAGTTTTAGACAGACTGTGAGGCACAGAACAGGAACAATATAAAGATCTTCCAAAACACAAACTTGTTGAACCATTTAAGTTGTATTCCACTTTTGAAATGTTAACATTGTGTTATGTGTGTACATATATTTTGAAAATAGCAATCCTCAGTCAACCAAGACACAGAAGATAAAATACATTTCATATAAATACATTCATGGCTTAAAAAAAATAGTCTTAGAACCTGCTGACAGACTCAAGTGTAAGTATCTTTCTTACATGTATTTCACTTTTGTGATGCTATTAGGCTGACTAAAGGCTACTGAATAGAGACCAGTTTTAAAACATAGAAAACTGGTACCATGGCTCCAGGATCAAGTAATTTTAAAAGTTGCTACTGATATGGGAAGTATTCCCTGTTGTCAAAAAACAACCATGTGTATCTTAAAAAAAATTTTTTTTAGAAAAGCTATTTCCTTGTTTCTTTTAGTGACTCTTATAGTTCCATGCACAACTGGATGCCATCACCTTTATATACCAGGTTTTCTTTCTCTCTTTCCCCTCGGGGTTCTTGGAAGGTCAGCCAGCAGTGTTCTGCACTAGCCAGAGAAAATTATGCATGGTGAAGTTTGAAGTTGGTCCCCAGGAGAAGGGATGCTTTACTTCAGGAGCGTAGAGCCATCGTTTATTTTTGCCAAAGTCTATTTTAACTGGAAAATAAAAATACATATACATGCAGAAAAAGAAAAACTTGTCCTGAAATTGCAAGCTCATGTGTTCAAGAGAAGCAACATACAAAATCTTTTACTTTCTGTACAGTAACAATACCAAATAATTTTTAACCATCATATACACAACACAAATGTTATGAATAGAAATCTATAAATATTTTCAAATGAATTTGCAATATAGAGCAGTTGAGGGCCACAGCTGTACAAAATGTAAGCAACATATATAAAACGATTAAGAAAGTGCAAAGTAGAACCGTATCAAGAGCCTCCACTTTTTACAGCACTTATGGTTCAAGTGTGAAGAGCTGACAGGGATGCAGGAGCTCAGTTACAATTCAAAAGAAGACACAGTACAGGATTCGGCACACAAAATGATGAACTATTATTAAATTATATCTTCCTCCTTCTTCACATCTAGGACTTCCAGTTAATAAGAGAACATTTTTATAATGAATTTCTGTAGAGTGATTTGTCCCTTTTTACAAGTTTCCAGGAAACAAAGATTCCCTGGCCATAGACTACTTTTCTGTAAGGAAAACAAGACTAGACAGGGAAACTCTTGTTGGTTTCTGGTTCCCTTATCATGCTTACTACAGTTAAAAGGTGAACGGAAATACCTTCCATCAAGGAATGCAGACGTTTAAAACCTGATCCTCTGAGTTACATCCAGGTAATCTGTACCAGTATTCACATGTACATGAAGGTCTAGAGAATCATTGCCTTAAAAACATCAACCACCTCTCAAAAAAACCCACCAAAACTCCTCTGAGTTTCAAGTCTGTTTAGAGACCACTGCCCATCAGTTTCACAGCTGTCTGCCAGTCCAGATGCAAGTTCTGCATTCAGGCACTGATTTCTCATCAGCACCCCCAGAACTGTGCAAGTCTTTGTTTTCTTTTACACTCTGTGTCCAGTGGAAAGCTCTGCTTGAATTAAAAGGCAGTGGCAATTAAAAACCTGTTTGGTGAGTTTGAAGTTGAAATAGTTAATTCAATGCTCTTGAGTGAAATTTCTTATAACTTGTTTTTAGAAAGCTTTTCAGTTCACCTTTATTTCAGTAAGTGTACTTTCTATTCTTTTGTAGGCACTGTAAATATTCAAGATATTGATGTGCAGAAGAATCCATCCATTTTCAAGCAGTGCGTTATTAGTAATCTCTAGCAAGTTCTTGACTACTGCTGTTGTCTTGGTTTTGTTTTTAAATGGAGAAGGGTAGACATTAGATACTCCTTTTCCCTCCTTGCTAGAGGGAAGTATCTTATTACAAGTGTCTTATTATGACAGAAGACTCATCACAATTACATTATTTTTTCCTCTTTGAAATATAGATATGCCAGACTTCAGCACAAGTTAAAGAGAAGTTGTAAGCAGTCTGAATATGCTAGAGAAACAATAAAATTACCTGGTCACACTGCTTCACATAATGATGTCTGTCTCAAAACTGGAGATGATCACACGAAACTCTATGAAGACCATCGGTGTCTAATCTGCTAACAATTAAGAATTTGGAGTCTAAGATATTCTCTGTTTTACTTGATACAGATTATAGAAACTGTCGTCCATTTGGTGTATTTTTTGAAAGTGTGATATCTACAGTACACACAGACATCCAAAACTGAGGCATGAGAAGGAGCCACCTGCACAGCTGCCAGGTCAGCAGAGCTGTTTATTTGCCTCCGTACATTCTTTCGATGTCGTTGAGGTAATGGTTTTTCAGTTCTTTCCTCTTCAGCTTGAAGGCGTCTGTTACCAGCCCAGTCTCGGGGGTCCATGGCTCAGGGCTTAACCGGACCTTGATGGGTATTTCAAATCTTTCTAATTTCACTGCAGGGACAAGAACAAAGAAAAGCACGACTGTGATTACAAAGCTAAATGAAATAGTAATTCATGTTCCCTAAAAATCTGGTCAGCACCCTGTAGCTTGTATAATACGGTGTCCTACTTAATGAAATAACCTTACACAAGGGCCACAGGCAAATGTCATCCTGTCCCAACACTGAGTGCTGGTTAGTGTGCAAATACTCTTATACACTCTGTGTTTAGAACTTGTATTGGATGTGACAATGCAAAATCTAAAGCTTGAAACAATTGACTGAGTAGCCTGAAGCTTCAAGACTACTGCCACAAAAGCATACACTGAAATCTACAGTTATGTCTTCATTACAGGAATGGAATAACTAGTTAACTCAGACTAACTGGACATGCTTCATATTTAAATTATAAGGAAGTACTTGTACCCTTTCCCTGGTTGAATGTTTCTTTCCTATATTTTTCATTCTTAGAAGTCTATTTGAAGTTCAAAACAAAGGGCCCTCTTTGTATTTTTGTTACATTAGCCACTTACTCTCCCTTCAGCTGGAAGCAGGGGCTTGGCACATGCACAGCTTCACTGCAACCAAGGCTGCTTCTCTCTCTTGCACAGGTAATAGCCCAAGAGGGGGGAGCAAGGGAGGAGAAAGGAAAGGGGAAGGAGGGAAGGGCAGGAACAGCACTGGGAGCTGCTTGCTGCATGTGCCCAGTACAACATGGAGCTTGCTACCAGCTCCTGTAGGTAGGCTGGGAATGCACCCACAGCCATGGACTTGTAGCTGAATTCCAACACAGCCTCTGGGGGAAAGCAGAAGTGGGACCCAGCAGCTCCTCTGCCATTCTAACCTCAGCCGCTATCAGGATGTGCTGCTGCCTCTCACTCCGATGTGTGCCTGCTCATGATGAAGTGCTAAGAACGTAGAACTACCTCTTTAAAATAGTTTTGAAAAAAGTTTCACATAAATTAGTTGTATCTCAATAGTAGATTACTATCTAGAAGACAGAAAGAATGTAAAAGCAAAGGGTTTAAGTACACAAAGATATATGGATAGTAATTTGCCCAATTCACGATAAAAACCCCCAGGGATTTAAGTGTTCATACCTAAGCCTTAAACATATGGATTGATTTATTTTTTTCATGGTAAGACTTAATAGTGCCTTTCATTCTTGTTTCCCCATTTTCAAAAGGCAGATTTCTCCTCTCCCTTCAAGAGAAAGTGCTTAGCATGTGCTTAAGTGCAGCTTTTACTGCTTCCTTGTATGAGGTGCCAAGCGCTGTAGAGACTTTCTTCCCCACTGAGTTTGTTCATTTTTTTGTAAAGGACTGATGACACTTTTGATTGTTCAGTACCACAGCAAGGAGTAGCAGGCTTTTAAGCCTCTATAACCACAAGGATCATGGCTGTTCAAAGCTGTATGGGGAAAAAATGCTTTGAAATCTCTTGCTTAACCAGTTTCCTTGCCAGCAAATGCCTTGCAACTTTTCTTCCAATTAATGGCTCTTTTGGACCTTATTTTAACCATATTAGACAAGAAACTTGTCTCCAGAATTTAGCTGGAAAAAACCTTCAGATAATTAGTAAAAAATACAAGTAGTATAGTCATCAATACAACCAGTATTATGTAAATTCTTGGGATAACATGCAACAATTTTGTATGGTCTTTGCCTTGATAAACCATTAAGTTTTGGCACATACAGAGAAACTGAAAGGAGGAGGAGCAGTTAGTAAGGATAATGGCAGTATTTGCTGGATAAGCCCCATGGCCAGCAGGATGTGCTGTGGTACTTACTCTTGTTTGCCACTTCTTTAATCTCTCGCAGTATTTCTGCTTCCATTGTAGGATTGTTACAAATGTCCACCCAGCTTCCACTGATGCCTTTCTGCTCAGCCAATGCTGTCAGCTTCTTCTGGTTAGGGACCACAAAACTGATCACGTAGGACTGGTCACTACACAGAGTGGCAAGAGAAGGAAGGAAAAAAGGTTCAGTCAAGACTTTCATTTCAGGGTGTAAATTACCTGCTGCTGGACCCACAAATGCCCAGGTTATTCCACCATACAGAACCCTTCTTGTGCGTTAGGTCTTCACATCTGAAGGCTTATCAAGAAGATATTCTAAGCTGGTTTACATCATCAGGTTTGATCAGAATGAGACTTTGCTGTCATTTCACTCATGCACATATCAGTTTAGCTCCCCAGCTAGACCTGGGGTTTAACCACTTCTCTGCAGTTCCCCTTCACGTAGGGAGAGAGGGGAATACGTTGGGACTACTTCCAAAACTCACTGGAAAGCTGTGGATCAGGTACAAAGTGTCCAGATTAACTTTCCACTGAGATCTGACAGCCAGAACACATGCTAAAGATAACCATATATAATGATACACACTTTTTTAGGGAAGGGATGGGACGGAACAGAAGCATATCTGGATAGGAGAAATGCCAACAGAAAACCAGGTAATTTCTTCAGCTTTTAGGGAATCTGGAAAGCTGTGCTTCTTCAGACATGTTGTTTGTAACTTGTACTCTGATGGAGAGGATTATTAGAAGGAAATAATGGAAAACTATAGTTGGATTAGAGAAGTGGATCAGAGCCTGTACTTCATGTTTACCCTGAATACAGTTTTGAAATTAATACTGCTCTTACCTTTTGGCATAAGCACAGATATTGTCAATCAATGGGCAATTCTTCAGTGCTGCCTCTACTTTGCCCAGAGATACATATTCTCCTGCTTGTAGCTTTACCAAGTCCTTCTTACGATCTAGGAGTCAGGGGAGGGGAAAAAAAAAACAACTTTGTTTCATTTAAACTTAAACATTTCCACAGATTGATTTCCATACATACAACCTACGTATTTTGTGCTACACCAGATCTTAATGGACAAGTTTTAAAGCAGCTAATAGCTGCCAAATTTATAAAGATGTCTGTAAAAAGTGTTATAGCACTACACTTCTTATCACACAGCTTGTAGGAAAGGACTCTGATTTTAAAACTTTCTAATTAATCCAAAAGTTATTGTATTTATTCTTTGAAGTCCATGTGCTAAATTTAGATTATGATAATGTCACAGGAAATGGCATCACTTCCAGAAATTTACTATAGCTATGAGGACTTTTGGAAATGTGTTTTACAACAATTCTGTAAATAGGTAACCTTAAGTAGATTAGCCCAGGCAAAGCCAAAAGTATTAATAACATGTTTGTAATTATGGTTAGTCAACATCTTGTAATATACTAAGGTATCAAAAACTGACACCCACCTATGATCTGCAGACACCCATCTGGGTGAAATTCCCCAATATCTCCTGTACAGAACCATCTCTGGCCATTCTCATCAACAGAAAACTCTTCTGTTGTCTTCTCTTCATTTTTAAAATATCCCATGGAGACGTTGGGTCCACCAATTATAATTTCTCCTCTAGGATTAGGCTTGTCTTTATTAGTATAGCCTCCTGAAAACAACACAGTCCCAAGCAATTATTTTTAACACATATCCTTCTGCCAAGAACATACTTTGAAACTTCAGTTTGAAGTTAAAGCACACTAACTGATGACTATGATCAAAGATAAAGAACAATTTCTTCATACATGCTACACCTAGCTAAGCAGCTAGGCAAAGGCTAATTAATTACTCTGAAATCAGAACAATTACTACTCTCACCTTCTTGCCAGTCTCTCAGTTTTATTTCACAACAAATAAGAGGAGCTCCAACTCTGCCAGTGCTGTAATCAGCAACTTAGGGAGAAAACAAGAAAGAAAACCAAGATCTTTTTGTTATTTGAAATATGAATAGGGTGCATCTTATCTCAAGTTACTTTACTGCAGAACTACAGCTGTAGTATCGTAGCTGTATTTTGACTTGTTTGAAAAAAAATTAAGAATCACCAAATACCCATACATATCTATTTCTGAACTTATGTATTTCCACAGGTGTTTTAACTACCTTCTGTAATGGTTCCAGCTCCACACGTTTCTGTCAGTCCATAGCCTTGACCAACAGGACAGCAGAAACAGATGTTCATGAATCTTTGTGTTTGAGGTGAGAGTGGTGCTCCTCCAGAAAGCATCATTCGGACATTGCCTCCCAGCAGGGCCTTTACTTTTTTAAACAATAGTCTTGAAAGAAGGCAAAAAGCATTACAAATTATTCACTTAGCTCACTTGTAAGAAGACACAAACCTTCCTTCCTTCCTATCTGGAACGCCTTAAAAATTAACTTTTTCCCAGATTTGAGTAGACAGCAGGGCTCATCCAAACCCATTACCTCTTGTGTAACACTTGAGGAGGCAGAGTTCCTGTAGCTTAACAAACATTCCAGTTTTATCACTTAAAATAAAGCAGAGCAATGAAAATGAACCAGGCAGCTGTTTGGAAGATTAGTCATTACCATGAAATATCTTAGCTGTTTCCAGTAAGAACTTGGACTACTTCAGTTACTCATTGGGTGTTATTTGCATGTCAGATGAGACCTGTCTGATAGCTCAGAGGATCATTCTTTTAGACTGTCCTAACAGACCCCAAGGCAAATGCACCCTTGGCCCATGAATGCTACTTACATGTTACACAGAGGTGCATCGTATCCCCTCTTGATCTGTTCCAATTTGTAGTCATAGCCTATCTTGAACAGAGTTCTCTGAATATAGTTCATCTCTTGAACTTTACTCATGACATTTTTGTAAATTCTGTCCATTATTTCCTATAAAGTGTTAAAAAAGAAAAGGAAAATTACCACATGGGACAGACCAGCATGGTGTAAATTAAATCCCATGTCATAAGTAACTCCCCCTTATTTAAATTATCAGTCCTTTTAAAATGAATAATAAGAGTGAAAATCTTTGCATCGTGGGGTTAGGCAGTGCTTAACTGCAATGCTTTTAACATGTGATCAATGAGCCAATTTATAGACCACTGCAGCTTGGAGCTATTTACACCTGAACCTGTATTTAAACTGATGTGACAAACTGCTTTAGAAAATTTTAAATTCAAGTTTAACTCAATCTCTTTGCTACAGGTTGGTATGTTCCCCTCATGGTGTGTCCTGCTTGGGAGTGCTGATGCTGTACTTTATCCACAGCAATTGTTAATTGCAAGGGAATGAACTAAGAACTCATTGCAGCACTTCCTTTTCCAAGAGAGCTCTTCAACTTCCAGAGCAACATGGTTCTAGTAATTCTAATTATGTGCCAAAAAATCCACCACCATTCTGCCACCAGAGATTAATTTCCATTAAAATAATAAGCTTATGGTCACCCAAATACACAGAACCTAAAACATTGTTTGGCTGGTGAATTATTTAACAGAAATTTAAAGACTGGCTCCTTCAAGTTTGTTTTGGAGCACAATGTTTTGAAGTATTTATGTGCTTTCTCTTCATGTAATAAAATTAAATGGATATTTTCCAAAAGGTAGGAGTTCTCAGACATACTTATTGTCACTCTGTTAATTATTAAGAAGATGACTGAGCCTCTTTATGTGCTTATGATTTTGTAAAATGAAAGAATGCAAGTGACTTCTTTGATTTTAAAACTCTTGGCTATTCTAAAATGTTGCAGAACAACCAGATCCAACAAAACGCACTATTCCTAAATTAGATTAAATCCTCCTACTCACTCCCCACCACCATGTGGCACCAGCCAGTGCTACCAGTTTTATGAGCCACAGATGTGACAGGATCCTAAAAGCAGCACCTGTGATGGCAGCACATGTGGGGAGGCCTTGGCACCAGAAAGACACAAACATTTGTGGAGTTTCTGGATAGCACCACGGCCTTGTGGAGTGCAGGAGCCTGGTCACTCCCAGAGCAGTGTAACCTGCAGAAGCAAGAGGAGTTACAGCCTCCTGATCACTCCTTCCTCTGAGAGAAGGCTAAGCCTGGCCTGCTAACCCTGAGAACAGCAAGAGAGACTCAGCCTTGGTGTTACCTTGACTTGCTAAGTCTGTGACTGAGCCAAATGCCCAATCCTTACAGTGGATTCCCTCTTGGCCACAACCACCGTGTTTGTCCCTGTGCAAAAAGGAGTTCCAGACTCTGACTGTGTCCTATGGTTGTGTCAGTAGCCCAGTAAAACACCACTTGTAACTACTGAAGCACTGACAGGTTTGGATCAAAAAGGATCTTGGCTTTAGTACAGGCAGAATCTCGTGTTCATCTGCAGCATCAGTACTCAGTTCAATCCACCAACAGCTGGAATGTCTGTGTTTGCTCTTTTCCTACTAGTGACAGTTACTTACATGTGAAAAGCAAAACATGTTAGTAAATACATTTTTCTAGCATAAAAGACAGAACTTCTTTTGCTGGACATATCTGCTTCTGCATACTTACAGGCACAGCTGCCATCAGTGTAGGCTTAAGTACAGTACAGTCTCCTTTGCTTCCCTTCTTAATTTTACTTGACTGTAATAAGGAAAAAATGTCAATTTATGAAGCAGAAAACAAAGCAGCGCTTGAAAACTAAAGGACTAACAAAAGGAGGAGATATATTAGCATGTAATTTGTTCAAATATCTTCCCCTGCTCCTGTGTCATTTTGCCCCCATTGTTAAGGAAAGGGTAATGATTATCATCTCAACCAAAAATACTCAAGTCTTTTACAGGTTCACTTTATCTTTCTCTTACTTCCTCCCTCTAGTACTTGCTTTCTCCTCCATCTTCCTTTGGGAGCTTGTTTTGCTTGATGCAAATCTCTCTATAAGCAAAACATACAGAGGTATCTATTCTGGCTTAATTTATTCTTATTTATCTGAATTTTTAAAGGGGAAAAGGCAAAGGACTAAATAGAAGATCTGCAATAACTGGATAAAGAACTGATAAAGTGAGACCAAAACATAAGATCACTTTAAACAGTTCAGCTGATCTATTAAGAGCTGTTCTTACCCTGTTATCCAGTGGATAATACTATAGGCATTTATTAGGATTGCTTTTAGATTTCCCAAGTATCATAAAAGCAAAGGTTTTAATAAAATTTATATGGTAAAATTCATCTGCTGTTGTTCACCAGGAATGTTAATTTACATCATTTTCTGAAAAAAATTTACATTTCTGAAGTGTACCATATACATCAGCATTTCTTTACTGAAGGAGGAAGCTGAGCAAGCAGAGAACAGGCTGCAAAAGCTGAAGTTTGCTCCCCACCTTGCTCTGCCAGCCCTCACCTGATCCGAGAGAGTGAGAGGAGAGGAGTAACCGATCCTGCAGCCATAAGTGATGCAGGAAACTTCTGCTGTCAGTTCTAACACATGGGCCAGAGGCAAATAACCAATGTAAGTGTCCTTGGGTCTGGGAAAGAAAAATTAATCAACCATGGGTCACAAGAGGACTGAAAATACCATTTAACCATTTTATTGTGTGCTTAGTTATTACTTTTTGATTGACCTGGATCCCAGGAGAGCTTATTCTCCTGCACACAAGATGGGTGTGATTTCAGCACAGTATATAAACAAATTGGGGAAATCCACCCTTACTGAAACCAGTATAAATTATAGGAGTTGCCTTGTTTTCTAGGAAACTCTGATTCCTTACTCCTTTACTGCTATTTCCTCTCCTTGTGGGAGGTTTCATTTCAGTTATGAAATCAAGGATTTAAAATAATGACCAATGATTTACAAAGTCATCTTCTGTCAGTCATCTTCTTCTAGGATACATCAGTAATCAGCTCTCTTTCTAGTAAAGTACTGAGGCTGGTTTCAGAAAGTAACTGCTCAGAGATTTCTCAGCAAGAACCTTAGAGTTGAACAGCAGCTATCAGTACCCAAAAGTGGATTTATATCCTCTCACAACAGCAGTCTGCCAATAGGGCTTATTTCAGCTATTGAACCTTTTGTGAATGCAGAGACAAATACACACACTTCCATGAAAAACTTCCTCAAAACATTAATGTGAAGGAATCTGCATTTAGTTTTACTGTTGTTAGTGCATAATTTATTGCTTTTCTGCTCCTTCACTGAGCTGTACTTTAACAGAATCTGCAGCATGTGCACCCCGAGTTGGTGTCTCCAGGTCACTGAAGTGCTAGGTTCTGACACGCTTTCTAAACTGATTCTAGGTGCCTGAAAACGTCTAAAAACATCTCCTGAGTTGCACTAGAGAAGGAATCTCTTATCTAGTGGTATCCTTTGATACTCAAAAGTGCAAAAATCCATCACAGATTTAGAGCTAAGGGTAATATTAATAAAAAAAGAACAGCATGTGAGAAAACAGCTAAAAGGGCATATTTTTCGAACAAGAAGTTCACACACAAGACATATTTCTTACGAATTAAAAAGTAGTGGTCTCACAATAACATGAAGAAACTTGATAACACAATGCCAGCAGGAGACTCTATAAATGTGACACTTTGGAGGTTGTTTTAGCTCTCTGTGCACAAGACAACAAAGTGTTTCTTACCCCAGTCCAGGTATTCTCTCACACTGTCCTGTCATTCCAGCTATTAAGTTTTTATGCACCATCATCACTCCTTTGGGTCTCCCAGTAGAGCCACTGGTGTACATTACTAAAGCCAAGTCTGTAGGAACAGGTCTGCTTGGCAGAATGCTTGCTGCAAAATTCAGGAGAAAAAGTGTTATTTATTCTTATCTACTTTCTAAATTATTTCTGTAATTAATCAATGTGAAAATGTCTATAATCAGTGTGAAACAGGTCCTTCATGGAAGGCCAGCACAGCAAGCTGTTGCATGGTCAGTATTGGAGAAAGTAGTCATCTGGTTTTAAGAGGAAGAGAGGGAAGGCAAATTTTGAAAGGAATGATGAGTATTGGAGCATCTACACAATCTGGGTGACACTTTTGTCATTGTAGTTTATAGCTGACTCAAAGTTTCATAGAAGGACCCTTTTGAAGACCAAACAAAACTGTCAAAGGCAGCAAAGGTGAGAAAGACAGTACTGATGATAAACGGCAAGTTGAGTAAAAAACAAACCAAAAAAACCAACACCCCAAAAAGCTTCAAGTCAGCTTTTCTGTCCATCAGTCTTTCAAAGCCAAGGTTGTAGAGGTAAGATTCCATTTAACTCCCCCCCGCCCCCCTTTTTTTAAAATTTTAAATAAACCTTCCTCAGGTAAGCTGCAGGTTTAGTAGAAAAGCAGTAAGCTTAGAACACTTCTGATTTTTGTTTTAGTCCTCTTTATTCTTAGGATGACAATCATCAGCTTTCATGGCTTTCACAGTGTCTGCAAGGAAGCAGGCTTTTCAGAGACTAAGCCCAAGAAAAAACACCCATTAGGGTCACTGCAGGTCTGTATCAGCACCTCAGGCTGATCAGAGATAAGAAGCTGTGATGAATGTGTGCTTCCCAAAGCTCCTTTGCCAGTTTATCTCCTCCTTTATTCCAGAGAGAGATGTGGTTAATTACAGACTGCTGATGTAAGGAGAACAGATCATCAGGGTTGGGTTTTCCTTCCTTAAAGCAGATGTTTACAGTCACTCCTGGCTGCCCAATGGAGCAGGGAATGTAACTGTTATTCCTCTAGCCTTAAGTGTATTTTAGCTACAGCTTGGCTAAAATAATAGATATTTCCAAGCAAAAAATCAAAAAAGCTTAAAGTACTTTCTCCTCTTTTCTTATAAAAAATAGTGACAGGAAGATAAATAAAAGATAAGAGTAACAGAAAATGAAATATTAAACCAGTTTTTATTTAATTTTCTAAAATAAAGATGAAATATTAAATTACTCTGGTTATGGTTTACAAGTTAAAAAGAAAGTTTTATCCTGACATACATGACACATGAACAAAAGATATAAAACAAATTTTTTGTTTATTTAAAGGGAGCTGGAGGATGAACTGGCAACCTGCCACTGCCTTTGTTGGTGACAAATGCCACCCTTTGCTGGTGGGGGGTTTTCTGCTATACATCCTTCTTAACCCAGATGCTAACACTGCTTGATTAGTCAGGCCTCTGAGAAGTGATTCACTTACAGTTTTCTGGTTTGGCTCCCAGCTCTTCTACTGCCTGCATACTATGAATCTCCACATTTTCAGGGTATTCTGATTTATTGACCGTCTTCTTGTCCACATAAATGATATGTTTCAGACAGGAGACTTGTGGCAGTGCAGTCTATAGAAGAGAAATGAAGTTTTTAGTAGAGTACTGACTGAACTGTAGCGTTGCTTATAGCAGGTGAAGATGATACCAAATTACCTTAAGTTTGCTCTCAAGGAGTTCCACACTCGTGACCAGATATGCCGCTCCACACTCGTTGAGACCATAGGTCACTGCCTCTTCCCCCAGGGTGGCATAGAGAGTGACAACTGTCACAGGGATGGGAGAGGACATGAAAGAAGGGTAAAAGTAAAACTAAATGCAAAAGCTCTTGCTTTAGCTTACTGGAAAGCAGTCAACTGGGAATTTTCTAATTTGGAAATGAAACAGCTTTTGATTTTTCCACATCAGAAATTGTATGGCACAAGAGACCTCTGGAACAAGGAGGACAGCTGGGCAAGAAGCATGTCCTTACTAAGAGCATGGTCAAATACTGGAACAGGGCTCCTAGACAGATGGTTGATGCCCCAAGACTGTCACTGTTTAGGAGGCCTTTGAACAATGCTCTAGGTAACAGGCTGTAACTTTTAGTCAGCCCTGAAGTGGTCAGGCAGTTGGAAGGAACCTATAACGGTCATCTACATCCTCCCAAAATAATTCTGATTTTTCTATAGCAGAAATTATCAGAAGAAACAGATGAACCAAACCCCAACAATAATGTACAAAGCAACCCCACAGTAAGCAACTAAGAGCAGGTGTTCTGCCCCTGAGCTCTCTGCAACCACAACTCGGGGGAGAGGTAACACTCAGACATTACAGGGCACCAGCTTAAAGCTGGGCGTGGCTACAGGCAGCTCTTTGCACACTGTCAGCTACCTTCCATGGAATTAGTGATGGCAGCAAGGCAGAGAATCAGACTAAGGAATCAGACTGTTTTTCACACTGCCAGATTATTTTAACCCAGACTGGCTACAGGAATGCCATTAAGTGCCTCCCAGGCACAATGGGGTTCACCTCTCCCTATTATCTCTCTACTGAAAAAACTCTTCTTTAGTATCATTTGCTATCTCAAACTGTAACCTCCAAAGAATATTAAAAGAATTTAACAGTGCTGTGAGATAGAGTTCACGCAGAACAGGAAAAAGAGTAATGTTATACAGCTATTTCTTACTGCCTTTCAAAGTATAGGGATCCAGGCCAAATTAACCATAGTCTCCTACTTCAGTAGGAAGTTTATCTCTTCCACTACTGGCCCTGAACAGCCTCTCAGCACACTGTTGTATGAGCTGCTCCTCGCACAGACAGCTACTACAGCTGCTGGGAGAAAGAGACAGCCCAGTGCAAGCAAAAAAAATAGGCTGTGGTTCACAGTGTGTTGTGTTCAAAATGGGCACTGGAGTGCTCAGTAACCACTTAACCACTGCAACTCACCAAGTTTAACTCCCATTAGAGAGTTCTGACAGCTTGAATAAAAAAAAAAAGAAAAGAAAGGAAAAAACCATACATAATTGTAATGAATTTGTGCACCTTTTTACCATTCTTCTCTTCTGATAACCATTTCATCTTTTGGATGTATAATTTAGGATACAGGCAGAAAATACTGTAAAAACATCCCACATTTTATGGGTGGAAATACAAATACTGACATCTTCGGAATATTTAATACAACTATTTTGTCATTTTAACATCTGGAACATTAGTACAATGAAATAATAAAAAACAGTTTCATAAGTATGCAAGCAAGTTAATTTTAGGGACTTCCACAATGCATAGGATAGACTGAAAACTCCTAAGAATCAGACCATCAGCAGAAAAAGTTTATGAAATTCTTACACCTCCAGTGACAAGATTGGCAGAGTCAAAATACTTAACAGCCAGATCTGTGCTGAGAAATGGTTCTAAAATACATTAGAAGTAACCAAGTTGAGCACTCACGAGGGAAGTTGTACTTGAAGCAGGTGAGAGCTACAATCATCCACTCAGCTCGGGTCTCACAGAATATGACAACGGTGCTTTTCGGGGTCAGCCCCAGGGCAGTCAGTCCATTCCCCAGGCGAGTAATTTTCTCATTTACTTCTTCATAGGATAACCATCTATAAGTTCCTAGAATTAACTTGAGAGGAAAAAACAATGAATTTTCATGACAAGAAGTTTTTGGTATAGCTCTACCGGCTGATGTGAGTTGGTGCATAACACCATAAGTACATAGTCTGCCATTCATTAAGAAATTGCTTTCATTTTACTTGAAGTAGAATAAACAGTGCATCCTGTATATTCTGTTATTCCTCAACTACCATAAAATGAATCGTTTATTAGATGATGACTGAGGAAGAGCTATTAAGGGACATGCATTGCTGAGACAAGATACAAAGCAGTTCAAACCCAAGTCAGAATTAAGTAAAAAATTGTAAGTTTTACCTTTTTGAATACTTTTCCATTTGGTTGCATTTCATTTTCTTCACTCAGAATTTCCCTGGTTCCAAGACAGTCCTTCTTCCCAAACTTTGCTAAAGCATGGTCAAAGAGCTTGTCCAGTGTGTCTGCTCCAGGGATGTTTATGTTTGCTAGTGAGTCCAGGTGAGTGACAGAGCGGTAGGGGCTCCCCGGCTTGTCCGAGATGGGTTTAGCCTTTAACCGCTTTGCCATAGCCTTTTTCTTCTTGGCATTGGTAAGAAAATACCAGGGAATAAATACCAGCATACTGTACAACCAGATTAACAAGTACACAGGCAGCAAGAGAACGGCACACATTTCTAGCCTAAATTTCATTGTGGGTATTTGAAAGAGAAACTCTCTTATGGAGTTCTGAAGCAGGCAAGAGCAAGGCAGCAGTGCAGAGTGGTGTAGGGAGAAGCAACAGTAGGTGAAGCTTAGGTAGTGCTGATTCAGAGCAGCTGCAAAATTTTAGTAACCTTTGAGAGCCAACAGTGGACACCTACGGGCGAAAACCAGTGCCAAGCAGAGAGCAGGAAAAAGAAAGAAAAAATTAAATTAGTAATATTACAGTCAGTTAATTCGTTTTAGTCCTTCTAAGAGCTCACTTCAAAAGCATCACTGCACAACAGAGCAGTGAACTGCTCTGGGATGAAAGAGGATGAATCTTTTCCATACTTGTTTCTTGCGTTCACAAATATTTATTTTTCACAGACTTTTCCCCGCTATTTCTGTTTGAATAGTTCAGGGCTGTTGAGATGAAGTCTGTCCTTCACAACATAATATTGTTTTTAAGCTACTTGAGTAATGACACAATTGTGTAATTATGGGAAAGGTCAACACTTGTTTTCCCACTAAATATTTGTACTACAGAGAAAAGGTACAGCAGATTGCTTTACTGCTCTTCAGAATAGTCTATCAAATTCTATTCAGATTAAAATGTATCTTGATATACTCAAAAATAGTATATTTTTAACAGGCTCAAAAGTCTACATGCTGTAATCTAAAAACTATATAATATTCCAAAACTGCTTTATTAACTTTGCTCCAGCAACTGCATTTTTAATCTTCTACTTTTCAACTCAGAATGTCAGACTCTTGGAAAGGGATTATGCAGATTTGCTTTTCCAATTTCAAAAAGCACTTCAATTCATGCATTTCAAACTCCAAGTATGGAAAACAGAATAAATCTGACCAATTTAAGTCAATTTAAAATAAAGTACAATTTGGCAAGATTTTGTCTGCATGTCAGAAATCTCTCATTAAGGAGAACTGGGCCTAAATAAGGACTGGTGGTAAGTGGGAGAAAGACAAAACCATCACAGCAAACCCCAATCATGGCCAGCCCACTGGCCTGGGACCAGTCTGCCCTGGCATGTGAGAGAGGGCTGGTTATCTTCACCTGGCTGCTGTGCTAACACACCACCCACGCTGCCACAGTGGGGAAAACAGAAGGCACAGGTGCACCAACCAAGGGCAGAACCTCAGCCAGGCAGGGGAGCCAGTGACACTGACACCCACCATCAGAGCCCAGGCTGTCATGGACACCATCTGATAAACAGAATGGATGAGAATAGGGAAATTCTCAGGGCTCCATCAAGAATTAAAAGAACGTAGGCACACCTCAAAATACACCTTTATTAATATATTTGCCACCCTCAGGTGATGAGGGAGGCTACAATTAACATTTCAGGTTAAATAAGACAACTGCTACTTAGAGCAGACTAAAGTCAGTTAACAGGTTGGTGGGTTATTTAATGAGAATTTCAATATAAGCAGTTGTGTTGTAGTCAATATCAACAGCTTTAAGGCAACGTAAGACAGAGATCGGCAGATATTTAAAACATGACCACCACATTAATTTTGTAATTACAACTACAGAATAAAATTACTATTGAATGATAGTATAATAAACTAAGCTAAACTAAACTAAGCTCAGACTTGTATGGATGAAAGTATTCTGCATATTTCTTTTTATAAAAAAAATGAACGCTACGTTCTTTTCAAAACATTCATGTTTATTCTGCTCTGGTGAGCCTCACCATCAACCTCAGCAGAAGAGATCAGTTTACTTCTCCAGTTCTCTAAAATGAAGGATTGTTGGTTTAAAACACAAATCTTGTATGACACTTTCATCCCAGTTAATTCAGTGCTCCAAAAACAGCCGTTGAGTTTCTATTTCAAAGACAAGCCAGCCATGGCTCTAAGACATGGTAAGGAAACGTCAGGACACACCCATGGTTACACATAATGCTCCAAGTTAAAATAGACCCCAGGGGGAACTCTGGCTCCTCCTCACCTTCCAACAATGAACATATGACCAGGCACACTGACTTGCAGAGTTGTTGGAGTACTGCAAACTATTCAACACAATGAGACAGTACCACAGTTTTCCTTTGGGCTGTGTAGGAGCTTGTTCAGAAGCGGTGTTACTGTGGAACACTACTGGCTAATAATCAAGAACTGGCTAATCTAGGAAGGGAGGAGAGGAAGGTTGCATTTCTTACATTTTGGAATTTCAGGTTAATTTGTAATACTTTAAAAAGTGTTTATAAAAACAGAAAACTCAGCTAATTTGTATATATTTGTATTAATTTTAAAAATAATCACATTTCTATTCTGACAAAAATCAGTTGTTATTCTTAAAAGACATCAATTGGGAAAACTTGGTGATTCCCAAAAAGATAACTGTGGCTTTTTCCTTTGAACGTGCTCATGCAAAACCTCACACACACACACACACACACACACAGAGGTGTACTTACAAGGGATCTCAGTGATGACTGAGGTTTTTTCAGTGTTGATTAGATCTATAATAAAACAGAAAAAAAGAACATTTGGGACATTTTTTGCCTTGCAGAAAGGAGGAATCTTTAGAATTTCCAACCTACTGCCCCTAAGAAGCACAGGCTATGAATTCAGACAGAGGTGCAACACAACCAATACAAGGGAGAGCAATTACAATACAGGAAAAGATTAAGCTTCCAAACTACACTGGAAGACAAGAGACGAAGCTGCCAAAAAGGAGCTTTTATGTGACACTACTTCCTCCCTTTCATATTGAAACATGTTCTGAATAAAATTATGAACACAAGCTTAATGCAATTCAATTACCAATGAAACCTAGAAAGACAAGGAAGAGACTTTCATATTGCATATGGTCCATTCTTCTGACTCAAAGCAGAACAAGAAGCCCTTTGTCACTCTTGATAGATGAATATCAGTAGAAACAGGAAATCAGGACTACCCATGGCACACATTGCCCAAGAGGACATCAAGTGGATTTGGGGTATTGAGGTAAGAGAAGAGTTTCCAGAACAAAAGCATGTTTATAGAGGCAGTGAGGCCTCATTGGTCCCATGACCAGTGTAATAAAAGATGGCTGTGTGTAACTGCAAAGCTAAGGCTCCAAGAGGTCTACTGCAGAAAGCTTTAACTGATGTTTAACCTAGTTATATTTTAAAGTCCTTCCCCATAAGTCAAAGATTTTTAATCAGTTTTTACAGACTAAAACCGAGTTAAATGTCCCTTGCAAAATTCTCCTACAAAAATCTTCTCTTGAAATATAAAGAGGTGCTAGAATGTTTTTAAAGTTACTGGCAATTGCACGTGGCTGTGTAAGATTTTGATCCATTGCAGGATCATCCCAAACTCGTGCTAAATAAATATTTATCATCTCTTAAATATACTGCACATAACAGACTGACATACTCAACATGCAAAGGTACCTCCATACCAGTTGTATTCAGTTAGAAGCCAAACTTAGCTACCCAAATTATACCTTATGCCTTCAATCTCCTACTTAATTAGACTTTAACAGAAAGGATGAGATGCAATGCTCACGTCAATGCACCATCAAGGACACTTCAAGGTAAGAAAACTACATATTACTAAAGTATAACAGTTATGTTCTTCATAAATTTCCTCATTCCTTACAAATAAAATTTAGCATTCATGAAAAATTTCACAATAAGATAAAACTGGTATTTAACACTGGAATATTTAGAATATGTCATATTTTCTATTGGTTTACAAAGCTTATTATTTCTCTTGACTGTTGAACAGAACTAGCCTCTTCAGATGCTTATCTAGCTGTTTTGGAAACAGCAGAGCTTCCAGTTCTTGACGCAGGAAGTGCACATTCCCAGAAAGAGCAGTGTGCGTCAGGCGTGACTACAAGAAAAAATGAATCCAAACAAAAATAGATGTTGTTTCTATCTAGGAGAGCCTAGATAGCTGGTTTTCAGCATTTCCAAAGGATTTTCCTCTGGTGAATCAGCTTCTATCAATTTTGAGATGGTCTGGAGTTCATTTAACATTTGCAGTGACATGTTACAGTGTTCACACTAGAAACCTCACTCATGAGGTAATGTTTCACTTACAGCTTTTATGTGCTGGGTGTTGACAAAAATTCTACAGTCCAAGTTTACTCCTGACTGACACTGTACTTTATGGGCTGCCAGAGACAGAAGAGATGATATCTAAGTATAATCCGACTTTTATATCCTTAAATAAAAGTTTCAGACAGATAACATAGGACATTCTACTCCTGTCCTGTAGCCAGGGTCATAGAACACAGTCTGAAATCAAAGCACATGTTCCAGAACAGAAGAGACATTCCTCGCTTCCTAATTTATCTCAAATCTAAGAAACAACTAGTAATTGTATTTTTAATATAGAAAAAAACACTTTTAAATTGTCACAAAAGCTTATGGGACTAAGTAAGAGGAAAAGTGTGTATGAGGGACAGAGAGAGGGTTTATGCCTCTGAAAGTGACTATTCTCAGAGGAGGAAATGCCTTAATCTTCTCTGCATTTGACTCTCCAAACGGAACAGAATCAACTTACTCAGCATTTACACACACTACTAGAATTTTTAAGTGTAATTCAAAATCGAATTAAGTACCTGCGGCTAGAAATTTTATCCTATGCAGTTTTACTTTAATAAGGCAGCAAATTATTATTGTCACTAGGAAAGACTTTAATTAGCCCAAGCCCAAAACACTCTAAAGGCTTAATAGTGAAAGTATATCAACAACACTGCTTACAATCCTTCCTCTGGTGTTAAAAAGCTTGCCAGGGATCCAATTTATTATGGAATAGCATGTTTGGAAGAAAACACAACTTCATTTTCTGTCTGCTTCAAACATAGTGTTAGGAAAGTATTCTAGTAAGGAAGATGACATTAGAGAGGAAAAGGATTGTGTTCTGGTTTGCGAAGAAAACTGGAATCTGCAAACCAGATTGTTTTTAGTTTAAAAACAACCCCAGAGGAAGTCTGGTTTCTCTGCACCAGAGCTCTTGGAGCTCTTGCCAACTTCAAATGGAGACAATTCTGACTTTAGTGTAAGTGCTCAGGGCTGACTCCTGTCAGGAAGTTCTGAAATCTTCAAAACAATCCAGTATGAGTAAGTAACAACCATTTCTGCAATTTCTCTAGCATCCAGGCAGATCTAAACATTTTGGAAACCACAGCGAGCATTCAGGATTTGTAACTGGAAAAGTGGTTTTATACAAAAAAAAAAAAAAAAAAAAAGTTGACCTAAGTATGTGGGTGTTCAGTTAGTCAGTTTTTGGAAAGGAACTTAGTTGGTATTTAGTTGTCCTGAATTTGTTCTGGTACAGGACAGAACAAGGGATTTCAAAAAGAGATGACACAAAAAGAGATTACTCCAAGGGTAAGAAATACCACATAGCAAGGAAGATGAAGCACAATAAACAAATGAGTGCATACTGTCAGGCTCTCTACAAGTTTTGATTTTCCAGATTTATACCTAACACACACAAGAATGAGAGAACATTTCCACAGCTGAGAAGACTGTGATGAAATAGCAATAAGAGTTAGAAGAATCTGGTGGCTAATTACAGCTTAGTTGGAGTTAAGAAGATTGAAGGAAAAGAAACTGAAGGAAATGATTCAGTTCTTACATCATGTCAGTGCTTTTATAAAAACAAACTCCAGCAATATTCATGCAAGTTACTCACAGGAAAAAAAGTTCATTTTTCTTTCTTTCTCAGAGGCAGATTTCTACATATTTTCCTCTTGCACATTTTGGTATATCACAAAGGGCAGTGAAAATCCAGAGAAAGCCTAACCAAACCTAACCAATTTTCAGAAGTACTTCTGAAAGGCAATGCAATAGAAGCTCAAAGCCTGAGAGTTGGAGAGCTCTCACTATGCCTGTACAGTGTAAATACTGGTACCTATGTCCCAACAGGGAGAGGGGAAATCAGTCATAGTGGATCCTGACACAAGTTTAAATATATACATTCTACTTGAAATAGCAAAATCACAAATAGCCTGAGGAAACTGTGTTTCTCTTACTGCTGCTTAAAAAATACTGCTGCTTAATAAAATATTTTACTCAGCTAATAGCAAAGGTAATATTTATTTTTGGTTTCAAGAAAAATATTATTGTTGTCCTTTATGTTCACTGCTTCTGCTTACTTCCCCAGAACACCTCAGAACATATACACACTAAAAGTCAATTTAAAAAAAAATTCCATTTTTAAGTGTCAAACATCTATTTCTGCAACAAGTACTGTTGTGCAAGCCAGCCCAGCCACACTGACCCAGTAGCTCTCAATTACCTAAGAGCCAGGTGTGAAACTCTCTTCTAATTTGTAACATGAGTGCAAGCAAATATTTGGTGAAAGGGTAAGAGCTGTTTGCATGCCCCAAAGGCAGAAAACGTTAAAGGCCAAGGCAAGATTTCACAACTGAAAACTGTCCATTGAGACTACACTGAAATGGGAAAGTACTTCCTCTGACCCACCTGCTCCTTTGTCTCCAGCTCCAGCAGAACCTGCCCCGTGAGTACCTGAGGCTTCTCACTGCAGCACCGCCTCTCCCGCAGGACAGGCCGTACCCAGCCTGTGCTCTGCCCACAGCTCGGCTGCACAGGCTGTCGAGTCACAGAACCACAGAATGTTAAGGGGTTGGAATGGACCTCAAAGCTCATTTCATTCTATCCCCCTGCCTGGGCAGGGACACCTTCCACCAGAACAGGTTGTTCAGGGCCCCATCCAGCCTGACCTTGAATAACTCCAAGGATGGGGCATCCACAGCCTCTCTAGGCAGCCTGCTCCAGTGCCTAACCACCTCACTATAAAGAGTTTCTTCCTATTACCTAACCTAAATTTTCTCTCTTTCAGTTTGCACCCATTCCCCCTTATCCTGTCACCACAGTTCCTCACAACGAGGCCCTCTCTGGCTCCCCTGAAGGCCCCTTCAGGTACCGGCAGGGGCTGTGAGGTCTCCACACAATCTTCCCTTCTCCCAGCTGAACAGCCCCAACTCTCTCGGCCCGTCTCTGTAAGGGAGGTGCTCCAGCCCTCTCAGCAACTCCATGGCCTCCTCTGGACTTGCTCCAACAGCTCCAAATCCTTCTTATGCTCGACACCCCAGAACCGTGTGCCGGAGTCCAGGCTGGGTCTCACAAGGGCAGGGCAGAAAATCACCAGGTCAATCTGAGTTACACACAGCACTGTGAATGCACTCACTGTGGCTAATGACAAACACAGCTGTTTCAGTATCTTTTTTTTGTGATAAGGGAAGTGAGAGACATCCTTCTGTTTCACTGGCATTTTAGTTAACGACTAGGCTAAAAACTGGTAGCTTGGACAGAGGGTATTCCAGAAGATGGAAAAGGAGAAAATGTGCAACTGAAAAATACTGTTATTACCAGCATCTATAAAATATACTTGGACTAAAGGGAAAAAAATACAAAGAAAATACATATTCTATATTAATAACCAAGTATTTCAGTCTGATCCCTCAATATATATTCCTGTCTCATCAGGCATTATCACAAATGTTACTCTGCTGTTCCAACAGCAGAGATAAATATACTGTTTCCACCCAACTTTTTTAAACAAGGACACGAAAAGACAAGCAGTACAAGCAAGGACAAATTTCAGAGGACATGTGGCCACAGAAGACTTCAGGAAAAGCTTTGTAAACAGCCAAAGAAGAACTGATAATCCTCCCTCCCACACACAATAAATATACAATGGACAGACTGGCTAGGTCTGTGTTTAGCTACATAACCATTTTGCAGTGGAAAGGTTGTGACTTGCATGGCTCTGATGATCCAACTAGTGAGATTTAAGTTATCATCATCTTTTACTTTCCAATTCTTTCTCAGTAGCAAACTACTTTACAAAAAGAGAGTGTATATTAAATCAAATTGAGACTTACAGATAGAAAGCCCTATTTGCATACCTTGCCCTGCATTATCAGGGCACAATGAAAGTACAGTTGGTGCCTATATAACTTAGGCCAGAGTTACAAGGTGCTTATATAGCTTGAGTTATAAGATATCAATATAACCTGATATACCTATACAACCTGTTATCAAAATAAGCTAAGTCATGACTTTTTATATATCTGTATAACCTGAATCATAACTTTTATACCTATATAAACTGATATAATGTATTCCTATATAACCTGAAAAAAATTATCTATACAATGTAATGGCTAACTAGTATATACCATACTATAACTAGTATATGGTTAACTAGTTGCTTAATGCTGAGTAGACAAAAAAGAAGAAAAAACTCACCAGATGGATAGCTTTAGAGATAGGTAAGTATAGTACTAATGAGAAATTGGCAAATGTAAAGCCAATTAGCCACCAAATAAAGAATTTAGACCAGTTAAAACCAGACAGACCAAGGAACACCATAACTGCGCATGCTCCCAAGACAAAGCTGAAAAGTTCAGATGCAAAGAAGACTTTGGAAGCCTTCATCAAAGACCCCCCCCATGACCCCCAAACTGGGGAGGCACAAGCACAGTGCAAAAGAACTCCTAATAACCATGAGCTCATACCATGTAAATTAGTTCTGGCATGTATGTGATGGTGTTGTAGTGACACTGAGCAACACTTACTGTATAAATACACCACAGCACTTGGCAGAGGTGGGTGAGTTAGGAAGAGAAATCGCCCTCACTCCAGCACTGCAATAAACAAATACCTGCTTGATAGACACTGCTCTATGGGGTTTTTCCAGTCCATCTTTTGGGCACCACAGTGTTTTACAGTTTTCAAAGCCAGATGTAACATTCCTGTTTCTGGCATATTACTGGATACTGCAGATAAAAGTTACATTCATACTTTCTAACAAATTTTTTGCTTCCAATTGCTAGGTGCTTCCCTGGGCCTGGTGATTTTTTTTTAATCTATTTTCAGATACTGCCAGCACTAGAAAAATAAGCATTAAGAATTCTTAAACAAAGCATTTGTCAAACTCACTGTTCAAGAATTAGGGTGCTCATCTCCCCCTCTTATACTTCCAATGATCATTTCAATGACAGCCTTTGACAATGTAAGGAAATTAGGATGCCAAGTGCTTTTTGTTTTGCAAATAAAGATGAAGAAAATAATCTTCCTGGGTGTTTTTCAGAATTTGATTCATAGAAAATGTACTTATGCTTGTCCCAGTCCTAAATAGAACTCTATTCCTTCTGGGAGCCTGACTGGCTCATCAGCTTTCATTTTGGCAAGAAAGGCTGCCATTGACTTTACATTTACCCTCTTTGCTTTTCAGAAACTCCATCCTCTCTCTCATCATTCACATTAGGGTGTTTTCTTCTCAGACACAGGTCATAATTTAGGTAGTGAAGTTAATTACATACTTAAAAAAGGAAGAGGGGAGAGTAAATGTTCCTCCTTGTGTACTGCACCAGTAGTCTTTTGTCTACCAAAAAGCATACTGTAGGCTGGGAGAGATTTTTCTAAGGTTTGTAAGAGTTTTCCAAAATTCTGTAGGGACAGTCAACAAGAAGAGCACTCAAGCTGGAAAATACACCTTCCTTTTTCTCTTAGGAGCTCACATTCAAATGTGAATTCCTCCCTTTTTTTTTTTTTTTTTTTTTTGACTAAGCCAAAAAAACCCCATATATTAAGCTTTCTTATTTGCATTTTGAAGAAATTCTCTCCTTGCAGACATTCTGATATACAGATGACTGGGTGTGCACTTAAAAAATACAAGTTTAAGAAAGCTGCCCCCACCCATGGTCATTTGAGATGGTAGCCCCTGAGATTTCATGCATGAGTCATCTCTATTTTTCATTTTCATTGTGTAATAGAAATGCTTTGAGGGTCAATAAACAGCAGGAGCTTTGGAAGCAAGCACAGTTTAATGTCTTGAACAGATTCACAGTATCTTCCAGTGAAAAAGTGATTATGTTTTTTGTATGTTCAAGGAACTGAATTGTATTGTAGTCTTAATGCAAAACTTCAGCACAGTCTATTGCTTGGTTCATGTTGAACCTACCCTATTACCTTCTAGCTAAACATACCTAGATTCTTTTATAAGTATTCATCATCTTTGGATCCATATGTGGAATTCCCAAGTTGTAACTTATCTAAGACAGGACTACATACTGCAACTTTTTGCTGAACTGATTTTAAACTTTTTGTGAGTGAACTTGCTTTCTGTTACTTTCATGTACTGTATGGTAGACCAAGATACCTTTAGGGTACATTTCTGTTAATAACATTATTTGGCATTTTCTGCCAAGGAAGGCAATTTTACTGCCTTACTGTTTCATAACAGTTCTTTGATTTTTATCTGCATTTCAAAGAGGAAGTGAGATCACCAAACAAATCCCATTACATTTTCCCCTACAAGGCAAAGTGCACATTCAAGTTTTCAGATTTAACAGCTCTAAACGATATTTTGTTCAAAAGTACTCTGAAC
Source organism: Urocynchramus pylzowi (assembly GCA_013397555.1). NCBI lineage: Eukaryota > Metazoa > Chordata > Aves > Passeriformes > Fringillidae > Urocynchramus > Urocynchramus pylzowi. The sequence continues at coordinate 2,791,180 of VZRH01004994.1, read as the reverse complement.
AATAATCATTCGTACTAACAAGAACACAGCAGAAACTAGCACAATTCTTCAAGACGTCTCAAAAAAAAAAAAAAAGCAGGAAAAAAATACTTCTGAAACAGTTTTAAACATCAGAGTTTTGAACTTTACCACCCCCCAATAAATGTGCATTGCACTTCTTATTTACAGACAAGAAAGTGTTAAAGGTGTACAGTTGCAAAGGCAGAAGCATTTGATGTTTTTACTCCAAAATATCCCAGTACCACTTGCAAAGCAGCAGAGGGGTAGAGGATCACACTCTCCAGGCCTGAGCTGGAGCTGGCTCTGGCCAGGGAGCTGTGTAACCACATTACCACGGTCATACCTGTGTGCATGTCCTACCCCTCAGCAACACATACTAGCACAGGACAGCTGGGTGCCACAGAGCTTCCTGAAAGAAATTTGTTCAGATCCTGACAGTCCAAAAGACAAAAAAGTGTGTGTGACTATTTGCAGCAAAGCACATAGCTCTGATAGCATGACTTTTATTATTTATTTAGCTAACTGGATAATTTTGAATTCAAATAAAGCAGCAGTCACAGTAGCAACTGCAGAAGAAAAAACTGTGCAGCACTAGACTAAACAGACAGTAAAGTGGTCTCAGACAAATTCTGAAGGAAGTTTCAAGAGGAAACTGACACTGTTGACCATTCTTTCAACGTATTTTTAGGAACTTTTTGTTCTGAAAAAGGGACTGTAAAATCCTTAGCATGACACAATGTATCACAACAACAATTCATGGTTAGTAATAAAAAACAATTAGTAACTTAGTTTATTAACAAATGCAGTGATACTCAAAAAGCTAACATAAAATGTTAAAAATACTCAAAAGCTAACATAAAATGTTTCTAATTCAACTTAAAAATCCACAGCCCCCATTTCAATTCTATCAGATTGATCTTTACAGTGATGGGAGGACAAAGTTCCCTGTTGAAGTTTTGAGTAAGGGTTATTTAAGTGCCACTCGAGTTATTGCCAATCTTGCTGCATACTAGCAGACACAAAAATCAAGTCACTTTACCTTGAACACAACTGCAATTCAAATGTTTCTGGGTAAGCAGATTGATAAACTCACAAAAAAATCTAGAAAAGAAAAACATGAAATAGTGAAATTTCTAGGCCCTCTTAAGTTACAAACATATCTGAATAGACCACTCAACCCAAACCTTCCCTGGCTTGGTAATAAGACCTTTGTCAGGTGTTGGTTGTCAATGCCATTTGTACAATTGGAAAACACTATCTCCTCCTTGAAAACATGGTGTAGATCAGGGCATACCACTAGAAACTCATTATCATTTTCGATTTTCACCTCAGTTTTGTGTTCTGAACACCTTCAGGAGTTTGAATGATGTAACATGCTGCCAAAAGCATGCCAGACAAAAAGTTTTCATGTGTACTCATAGTTAAATCTGGCATCAGACTGCTTTTAACAGCCTCAACAGTAAAGCTTCAGCAACCCAAGAGTCAAAGCTTACCTTTCTGAAAGAAAAATCTACTTAATGCTATGCAAGTTACAAATATAAATCTCATTTCAGCTAACTAGGAAAACTAAAAGCTAAGAGGTAATATGTAACAAATTTCTCAAACTATTTCTTCTGTCCGAGGAACACCAATGAATCAACTTAGAGAAACTGACAACAGAAACCTTTGCCACCATTACCTTTCAGGGAATAACACATCCTCCCTTTCCTTTTCATCCAACATCTGGACACAGACCATGACCCAGAAAGGTGGGAAAACAGCTGGTGTGGTAATATGATCAGGACAGAGTCTTAAACAGAACAGTCAGAAATAAGTGTACGTGGTCATCATTCATCAAACCACCTCTGAGCATGCAAATAACCTGAACTCATTCAGGGCTAGAATGAGGGTTTTTTCCTTCAGTTATGTCAGACAGAAACTGCCAGGTGTTTATCATCTCTCCTCCTAGTCGAGTTCATGGAGCCATAAAACATTCTACATAGATACTGTTATTGAAAGGCATGCAGGAAAAACAGGCCTGAAAGAGCAGCCAGATGGAGAACTGGCAATCTCAGAATGGCAAAATGTAGCACATTCATACACGGAGGATGCCCTGCATGGTTTTCTAAGGCATAACCTTGCTCTGAGCGCTGTTCCAGTCCCAAGAGTCTCACCCTGCTTTTCACTTAAGCACAGCAAGCTTAGTTTCACTTCTTAGTTGTTCCTCTTGCCTGTGGCAACACATTTCATAAGGAAAGCAGTTTTGACTAAGTTGCACAAACAGAAGAGCTCATAAAAATGCAGAAGTATTTGCATGTTTATAAAATAAATAGATAAGCCATTTTCATAATGAAAATTAAATGCATCTATCAAACAAAGGTACAAAACCAAGGCTATCAAATTCAATATTAACTTACTCTGTGTAAACACACAGTATGAATCAGCAGTACATACAATTGCCTTCATGGGAAGTAATGTGCAGAATGACAAACTAACGGGCTACCATAAGCAGATAGAAACTACTCCATCCTTCCTACTTCTACATCTGGTGCAAAAAGACCACAGACACCACAAACCAAGATCTCTTCCTTCTTTTTAATTTTTTTATTATTTTTGTATCACTTTGCTCTTAGTTGACATTACCACTAACTGCTTACTTTTCTACGTAACATTCAAAGCTATGGAAAATACTGTTGTAAAACTACACTTTACCTATACAGTATTGCAATTCTTTTAGTATGTGCATTTTCATTGTGTAAGAAACCCAAACCAAAAAGTGCCATACTAGGAATAGAAAAGAAGTTAGAGAGGTTAGTACTTAAAACAATTTTTAGGATACAACACAGCATCAGCAAAGCATTGCTTTGCTGAATTGACAAAAACATGACCTCAGTGTAAGGGAGACTCCAAATGAGAAGTGAACAATGCAACAAGGGGACTGGTTCCCTGAGTCTTCCAGTTTAGGCCCATGCAGAACTGCACTGAATGCAGTTCTGGACTGAGGTGGTCCCACCTGGGCTGTGGAGTTTGCAGGCACCTGGTCACTCAACCTGCAGCTGCATGGGCTGTCTGACACCACTCACGATTCAACCCCGAAAAGTGCCACTGCCAGAGAGGAAGTGATCACCTTGGTTTAGTTCTGCTGAAACACAGTTCTGTGCTTTGCAGGAACTTGAAATAAGCCTGAAAACAGAGCTACTGTTGAATGAAGTAGCCTCTACCTGCTTGTTGCTGCCCCAGTCCATCCCCTCCTTTAGCCAGCAGCCAGAGTGAGAGTGCTGGCTGCAGCCTTTGCAAACTTACTGCATCCATGGAAGTGTACTAGGGGGGAGAAAAAGGCAACCAGAAGCTCTACCATAATATATAATCCACTTTTATCTTTACTGAAAGCCAAAAAAACCCCAACCCAAGTCCAACCCCCCCCATACATAGCCACTTTAAAAATTTTATTGCAGATTAATTTTATACACTCCAAAATACTTTAACAGGCATAATTTTTTATTTGTGGAAGGTCAGGAGTTAGTAATTGTCCTAATCCAAAGTGACTGTGTGGTAGTTGGCTGCCAAACTGTCAACTTAAGCTATGAGACCAATGCCCCCATTCATAAATTTCTGGGATTTGCTGTGAGCCATTCAGCATGCTGTGATACACTGTGTCCAGCTCCTCAGACTGAACTGGCATATTTGAAATAGTGACGTTTCATAGGCTGCTCAACTCCTCTAGCTACCAAGATAAATGGGAGAATGACTCACTGTGTATTCTACTTATCATGTGCTTTAGATAAACTGAATTTAATATGATCTTTTCCAGAACTATTGTATGTATAACTACTGGGGAGGAAACAACAAAGTACTCGATGGATCACTTAGACAAGGTGAAGTGTTTCAGTAAATCCAACCAGTTATATCAATTTGCCTTTTTTGTTTTTTTTCAGACAGACTTGCACCCTCTTACCAGCAAGACAACACAGAATCCTTGTGTTCTTACCAGCTTCTTTCAGCCCTACCTGCTCAACAGGACACTGGTGTCAGTGCACATTTAAATATGCAAAGGCTCATTCTGCTGTGTGTGCTACCTGCCATAAATATGCACAATAAATGGTGAACTACAACACAGGGTGAAATTGTAGTACCTGCCTAACTTGACAGTACTGAGTGCTCTTTGTATTTCACTGCATGTGAGGAACTGACATTAATCATTATTTACAATCTTCTGTTTCTTTAACTACATCCTTCTTAGTGTACTTTTTGGTTCAAGTTGTACGGTGGCTCCTAGTGCACAGAAACAGGCCTAATAAATAAATTACTGTTTTGTAAATTATAACATCTCCAATCAAGACTTGTTGCCAGATAAGCAACTATACGAACACAAAAATGGATTCCTTTTGAGAAAGTTCTTATTTTAGCAAACACTGTGGTATAGAAGGCTTGCTATGGAGCTGAGTAAGCTCAGTGTATGGGCAACTCACCTGCTCAGTCTCCAAAAGTATAGCACACCTTCAGCTTTGTCTTTTAAAGACCAGCAGGAGGTTGATTTTTTCCAGACTAATCAGTACATTTGATCCTGAACCACAAAGGATAGCTCTTATGTTATAGCAGAGCACCTCCAATAAAAAATTCAAGCATGGGAATCAACGGGTGTGCCCAGTGGGTGCTGTGGAGAACACAGAGATGGAATGAAGGACACCAGGCTCCTCCAGAGCCTCCAGCAGGCTCGTGGTGAGAGCTGCCTGCACTGGGCAGAGACTCACAGTTTGCAGCTGGGGGCCTTTTTAGGTGCCACAGCAGGACATGGACAAGTTGAAAAACAATCACAGGAAAAGCTATCAGACAGAAACACTGCTGTGCTGAGATGTCTGTAAAAGCATCTGTGCAACTGAGGGATAGTGAAAATTCACTTGCACTAGGAGACTGTTAAAGCAAACTTAACACAAGTGTTAAGGCTCTTCTTAACGTGGTATGTGACAAAGATTTTCTGGCAGCTTTGAAAGAAGTGCCTTAGGGCACACAGGTGCTCCGAAGAAATCAGTTATTACTTTATATTTCTTTTCCAAGAACCTGAACTGGGAAATGCCAAATAAATATGCTTATAAACTACCAACACAGAAGAGAATTTTCTCTTTGTGGTATTACACGTTCAATATTATAACTTTTTCAGTTCCTCTCTATATCATTTTTTTTTTCTGTGAGCAGGACTTCTGCAAATAAGGCCCTTAAAAAAGCTTAAGGATCACTTACCAAGAAGGGCAGTTACACAGCTATTTTAGGGGCTACTCTGACAATGAGCTGAGTAGGTGGATACAAGGGATGTATAAACTACAGCAGTGCCAAGTTGAGCAGAGACATGGCTGAAAACACAACTATTTGGGGATGGGAGGAAATACTTCAGGAAATAAGCAGCAGCATGTGGATGCTTGACTTTTTTGAGTTGTGACGTTTGAAGGTCAAAAATTTTAGCACAGAAATTTAAGTGTTCAAGCTCTTGGTCCCCAATAACCCCAACCCCAGTGATGTCAAACCACATGTGGGTGTATAGTGGGCACTGCTGACAGCACCAGAGCCCAGTCTTGCACCCACAGCACACTCAGACTGCCATGCAGCAGTCAGTAAGAACCTCAGTAAAGGCACTACTGCCACTCTGGTTACTTCTCTAAAGATACACAGAAAACACCCTAACAAGGAGCTGTATAAACTGGATACTGAACCACTGAAACTGAGCCACTGCATGTACAGAGGAAAACCTCAGTGAAGGTGTGGTGCAGGATGCACTTCTTGTAGCTTATAATGTGCCAAAAACAGTTTAAAAAAGCACCATCCTTTCATGTTACTTCAATCTACTTCTCAGTACCCTAGAATATGTCACACTTACTAAGCACCATTTAAATTAAAATGTTATGCAGTTGGGTGAAGCACATTGCCAAGTGGAACAAAGATCAGCGTTTGCACTAATACTACCTTCCCTTTAAAATAGGTTGTGCTGTCTTGTTAAATAGCTTAAAAAGAACCCAAACTAAAACTAGGTCTGCTGTACAAATCTAAGAGCACTTTTGCCAAACATAACCATCAGCCTAATGTCAAAACTTTTACATGATGGCCAAGCTCATACTACAACAAAGGAAGGGGATAGGGTAAATGTGTCCTTAACATATATTTTAAAAATAAAGCATTCATTTATTATAAATTTAATTTTTTTAAAATTATCTTAAAACAAGCATTTCTGTAACTGCCTAGGTATTGCTCACCTACAATCTTATTTTTTTGTAGTAAGGGGAGTTAGAACAGAACATCACCTCATTGTTATTAAAATGGTAATTTAAACATCTCATAATTAGTGCAAGCTGTAAAAGAACAAGTACTGGGATGTAATGTGCTATTTTAAGTCTGTCCTTGCAATGTTAACGTGTTTCTAATTTCACAGTCTTTCAAGCATACCTAGATTATTTTTTAAATTGATACACATACTAATATTCTAACTGCCATTATACACCTATGCTATAAAACATCAGGGTTTGGAAATAAGGGCACTTTCCTTGTACACTAATAAAAGTGATGAGCAAAAACCATGCAATGAGCTGGCAGCATCATTACAGCTTCAAGTGAAACAGATATGTATACAGGTCTTCTGCTCTGAGGTTTGACTTTTAAAGCTGTCATTGCCAGACCAATGAGTTTATAATAAGAACTTTAAAAGAAATTTAAACCTAAAAGGAAAGTTACAAGTATGCTTTTAAAAAAAGATACTCTACTGATGAAGCAGTAATGTACTATAGGGAATCAATAATCACATCAATATACATCAAAGGAAATCCTAGTACATTAGTTTTTGTCCTCATGGAACAACAGTGGTATTCAAGTATAACAGATTTAAGTGTCTCGGATTTAAAGTGATAACTAAGGATTCAACTTGGATCACTTTAAATCCGAGACTCTTAATTCTGTGATAATTGGTAGATCACTTTATCTCTACCTTGGAGATAAAGATATCTCACCTTGAAGCCTGATGAATTCCCAGACGTACGATAGCCCTTAATTTAGTATTACCTGTACTATGAAACCCACGCAAAAATGTAATTTAAAAAAAATAATTTCTCAATATCTAGGATTCCTTAAAACCACTTTACTGAGGTGAAAAGTACCCTTTAATTTCAGGGGCAAGTCCAAGTGCTTAGTTCTATCTGAAGCAAATAAAAAGGAAAACAATTCCTCACATCCTTCACATTACACAGCTGTTACTCCAAATGTAAAGCAAATAAACTGCACACTGACTTTCTGAAGCAGCAGCATTTGCTCCAATCTCACATCCCTCCTAAGCAATTCATGCACTCAAACTTGAAAATTCATCCATTATACAAATTGACAATCTGGCAACACAATGGCTGAAGGAAAACACTTCCCACTCCTCCCAGTCCCATGCCCACAATCATCTTTCCTTGCTTGTTCTGCTCCTCCATTTCCCAGCACTGCCTGTGCTATTTATTTCCTTACTAAAAATTTGTTCAATGTGCCTTTGAGTTTTCTGCTATATTTGGGATCATCTTAAATAACTCTCCAGACAATTGTACCATCAGGCCTTGCACTCACACATTCCTTGTGACGAAGCTCTGCAGACTCAAGGCCTTATCCAACCTGGCTTTGGACATTGCCAGGGTTGGGCATCCGCAGCCCTCATGGGCAATCTGTGCCAGCATCTCACCATCCTCACAGTAAAAAAGAAGTTGATGCCAGCCCCAGGTCAGTCCTGACCCAGAAGCTACTCTGGGCTGTGGCAGCACAGGTCAGCAGCAGCACAGTAACCTGCAGAGGAGACAGGCTCCCTATCTAGGGCAACAACAACAGTGCGAGGAATTTCCACCCCCACCACTCATTCCTAACCTCTGTCTCACACACTTGGTCAGGTAAATAATGTTATGAACACCTGGCACACAATCGAAGCTGTATCTTGCTTATGAGTGCACTTCATATGCAGTGCCAGGTAGGAACTGATAGCCCTGATAAGAAGCGGGGCAGGGAAAGCAGAGCTGTTGTAGTTTATTTACCTTCTGCCCAACCATTTTTGTTGATCCCAATGCAGATCACACTAGGTACTTTCTGCAGAGAAGGAAACTGAAACCACAGCTCCTAGGCAATGCTGGCCACTGGCCAAATCTTTTTCCAAACAGTGTCTTTTAGGTCATGTCCATATAAAACCAGCAACACCAGCTCACAGCTCCAGCATGTCCAGGACTAAGGCAAGGAGCTCCCCATGCACCACTCAGACTGCAGAGCAGTCTGAGAAAGGGCCTTGGTGCTGTCAGGCTCCATGGGCACCACAGGTGTAGGAGAAACCCATCCCACCACCTGAGTGTGTGCCTTACCTTCAGTGCAACACAGGCTACCCTGAGAGAGTGGCCACAGAAGGAATAACCAGTGCTGCACTCAGCGTTTGTTTGGATGTGCCCACCTACAGAGTTGAACATTGTGAAGAAACAGACAGCTTCTAGGACTGTTACCAGACTATAGGCAATCCCAATTTCCCTCCCCCACACTCAACCAAAAAAACAATAATAATCCCTATCCACTGTAAACATAGCTCTACCAGCAGAGGAGAAAAACTTTCTTAAGCCCTCCCTTCCATACAGCTAGTCTATTCCAAATGGAAATGTGAAGGGCAGTAATCCCAGTTACAGGGAGGAGAGGAGGAGGCTTTGGAACAAAGATGAACACCAAAGCAGTCACTCCACAGCTGCCCCAGAAGCAGTAAAATTAAACAGTGTGGACAGCTTTTGAGATAGGTCTTCCACAAAAAAGCCTGAAGACATAGCACCATCTAAATAACAATCCAATCTATGAACAAACAGAACAAAACCATAAATTCTGTTTCTCAGGAAATTGCTTCCCTCCTTCCATTCAACTTCCTTCTTTCCTGAGAAAACAAATGGCCTGAAGCACAGTAACCACATGCTTATTTGAGTATACGATGGAATTTCCCTTAATGATTAACTCCAACTCTTTTTTTTAGTTTAAGCAATGCCTTACTCAGAAGGGTTTTCTAATAAAAGAGCACTCATTCATTTGTCATGTTAACTACACAATTCCATTTATCATTAACTTCAATATATTTTGCATGTTTACTTGGCTCAGGCCACTGTTTGGTATTTGATTTGAGTACAACTTCACTTACCACAGTGTAATAGGCTGCACCTATTTTACTAGCTATGTATCATAACATCACCTGGCATAGATCTGTATGCAAAGCCTTGCCTTAGTAGTTCGTTAGGAAGTGGTTTCTCTATTTTAATAAAAGGGCTGAAGCATCACCCTCGCATTAGGAGAAGGTGTCACCTGCTGAACTCTGCTAATTCATTATGCTGAAAGTTTATAGCTGCTGCTGTTGGATTATTCAATAAGCAGCCGATGGGCAGCACCTCCACTGGCAGTGCATGTTCCAGAGGGAATTAAAGGTAACACATGAGCTAACTGTGCATAAGATGCAAACAGCTAAATAATGAACACCTCCTGAAACCCCCCACCACAGCAGGGTTCGGGAGGAAATTGTCTGTTTCCAGTTTATACAATTCTGTAATTTAATACAGCAATTAAGGGGGAACTGGTAAATATGAAGAAATGAGAGCTATGTTAAATATGCATTAAATACTTTCCAAAATAACTTTTATGAGGAAATATTTAAGGCTTCTGTAGAATTGGATTAAGATACAAACTCTGTATTTTCTGTATTATTTTATCTTTGTAAAGAGCAGAAGAAACAAAAATGAAACCTGTCATCCTGTCAGAGACTGCAGAACTTTGCTACCTGTCTTTTTATTGGGTGAAAAGACTGGAGACATGAAAATCTTAAACATATCTTAGGGAAAAAGAAAATCCATGTCTTCAGTCATTGCAGTTAGTCTGAGATGACAAATTCCTAAGATTCAAAAAGCAGAACTTATAGGAAAAACATTGTATGTTTCTAAGGTCTATCTGCAGCTTTATTTGCTCATCTTTGCACTTTAAATTGACAAGGCTACAATTGCAAGTTTGCCCATAATAGTAAATGACAACATATATCATATTTTTATTTTCTGCAACAATCCAAGATGCAAAGAGGACCAACAGAGGATGCAAGCAACAACCAACATTATCCTTAACCTGACAATCATCTTATACCATCATCAGGGACTTCAACTGTCCATTTACTTTCTATAAAACAATCCGTGACACCAAAGCTCTCTGTAACCTCCATCTATATTTACTGAACATCCTCACTGAAATGTTTTGTACTATCACTCCTTTTTTTCCTAACATAAATGGTTCATATTTCATTTTTTCACAAATGTTATATGCTATAAAGGTAAATGCTACAATTATGTCATTAAGGGACTGGGCAAACAGCAGCACTGGATCAGAAGAGGTCTGTGCAGCTAGGGCAGGGGAGCCAGGTACTGCACATGCACTTGCTTTTCAAATAACTTTCAGAAATCCACAAAGGGGATGTTCTAGAACACCAAAAAGCAAAATCTATCACAGAGGAACACAACAAAAATAGTCAGCCAGTTTCTTGCTTTCCTTTAACAGGTGCTTTTGTGACGCGGAGCGGAGAAGCATGCGCTGAGCAGTGAATCACCTCTCCTCATCAGCATCAGCCCATCTCCCGAGCCCAGCCTCCTCTCCTGCAGCCAGCCGGGGGGCGGAGGGCTCCTAAGGCCGGGGGGCTCCGGGGGAGGCCAGAGCACCGCCGAAGCGCCGGGCAGGGTCCCGGGCAGGCTCAGGGAGAGGCCGGGGATGAGCTCCCGGCCGGCACGGAGCGGGGAAGGGGCGGGCGGGGGGTCCGGCTGACGGCGGGAGCGACCGCGCTCGGCCCCGCGGGCTGCGGGCGTGCCGGGGAACGGCG
>VZRH01004994.1:2758518-2780216 GCA_013397555.1 Urocynchramus pylzowi | reverse complement strand
CCCGTACCGGAGCTCCGAGCCCCAGCGCATCCTCTCGGCCCGGCCCCCCCGAGCCACGGCCGCGGGGACGGACCTGACCCCGCGTAACCCCGCTCCTTCCCCGGCTGACCCGGTGGCCTCCGCCCCGACAGCAGCCCTGCGGGCCCCCCCNGGCAAGGAGGAGGACCAGCTCTGCTCCGTCCCGTCCCATCTCATCTCATCTCACCTCACCCCACTCCACCCCACCCGTCCCGTCCCCGCTGTGCAGAGCCCGCACTCACCGTGCCCAGCCCCGGCGCTGCGGGCAGAGATCACAGCGCTACCGGCGACGGTACCGGCTGCTAAAATGGCTGAGGGCGCGGGGGAGGAGCGAGCCCCGCGCCGCCGCCGCCAGGGCCGCCCAATCCGCCCTCCCTCCCCTCGCCACCGTGACGCGCTGGGGAAGGGGCGGAGGCGGCTGCGGACCCGAGCCCGGGGCCGCGGTCAGTGCTGCCGCCGCATCCTCAGGTGACCCCGGGATTCGCAGGGCCCCGGGCTGGGGGCAGAGCTCGGTTAGCGCGGCCCCTCTGCGGGGCTTGTCACAGTTCCGCTAAGGCTCACGAACAGGCCGCGGGGCAGGCGGGCCTGCGGGCACACGGCAAAAGCCGCTCCAGGAACCCCAGCCCCGACCCCCGGGCACGGTCTCCCGAGCAGGCTCCCGCTGGAAGCAGCGAGGCCGCCAGTCCGGATCTTACAGGCTGGAACAGACAGCTCAGATGTTTGTACCCCAGTTTTGGCTCCTGACAATCTGGAGACCCCCAGGCCCAGTCGGAGGCCCCTTTCGTCTTTATTCTGAACACAAGGAACGGGTTTCAGCAGCAGTGCTGACGAGAGCGACTGGGATTACTCACAGTGCGGTTCAAAAAGCCAGAGGCTACAAATATCCCCATGATTCATGCAAGAGTTTGCCAGATGGTTTTAGCTGTTTTGGAGTCTGAGGCTTCTTCGGAAGAGAACTGGCACAAAATAACTTTCTTCTGAGAATACCACTTCTTAATGCTGTGTAAGGGAAGAGGAAACATTTGGTGCTCCATCTATGTGGAACAGAAGTCCAGCAGGATCCTCCCCCGCCCCATATGGAGTGGGACAGAGTGTGAAAAAACAAAATTGGCATACATTACATAGCCATTGCTATATTTGGTCACAGGTTTGCTTCCAAAAAAGACAACACCTTGCGGGAGGCTAAAATGTTCTGGCAACAACAGCACATGCAATGTAGATGTTATATTTAAGAATTCCCAGAGAAGCAAAAAGCACATCACTTCCTTGGATAGAGGCTGAGCTGAATCACTGTATGGGTTTTGCTCTGTTTGGACTATATGACACTTGGGGCAGTCTATTATACTCTCACTTTGTTCTAATTTGTTTCAAACCCCATTGTTTTTCTTAATGTCACATCAGCACTAATAAGAGAACCTAGATTGCACAAAATGCCCAAAGGCATATCTGTTCATGCAGATTACTTTTTTCATCTAACCTCCCTAAATACTTAGAAAAGCTTGGGCAAACCAACTTGCCACAATTATTTTTTTGCAACTAGAACACTGACACAGCTTCTTTTCTAAAGCTTTGTCATGAACAGAAAATAGGCAAGAAAATTTACTTGCAATTTATTACAGCTATTTTGGACTTAGAGTATTAGATTTTGAATTAAGTGAGTACAGATTTACCTTGATGTATTCTGCTGGTGGGTAAGGAAGCATGTCTTGTGCCTAAGCCAGCTAAAGCACTGGGATGACCACAGCAAGGCCTGAGGTAGAACACTGGCCATCAGTGGCTGGCCATCTCCTGGGAAGATGAGGACTTCTGCAACTTTGAGACCTTTAGCTAGAAGTAGCCTGTATCTGCTCTTGATAGACAATGGAAAAGAAATCCAATTGCTTCTAAGTCCTCTAAGCTTCCAACATCTACAGCTTGTTGTCATTCCACAGTCTAACTTCATGCTGGGTGGAAATCACTTCTGTGTGTTCTGTGCCTTCTGTCTGGTATTTCCACATGGTGTCCCCTAACTTTTGCATAAGTTAACCATTCTCTCTTACCTCTCTCCATGCCACTCCTTGTTTTATAGATTTGTAACACAAATTCCTTGCACTACTCTTCTCTCTTCTAGGCTGACAAGTCTCACACTTTCCAGGTGCAGTTTCATAGTACCTCCAACAAGTCGGAGCTTCCACCTCTCTACTGCATTCTGCATTCTGCCACCTGGATTCCAGGTGCTTCAGGTTGTGCACTTCTGCTGAGTGTAACTCTTCCCTCTCCTCTCCCTTTATGCCCTCCCTGCTGGAGATCTCATCAAACCATGGGACCACCTCATCAACCTCTTCTTGGCCCTGGACAAGCTGGCCCTGTGTGCCACAGCAAGAAGTTCTGAGGGGAGCCCCAATGTCTGCAGGGTTTGTCCACTCATGTCCCCAGGCCAGGCACCACTGACTGACATCCAGGCCTCAGTGGTGTTCTTGGGGATGCTCAACAAAACACTTTGTCTGTTTCAGAAGGATGAACATCTAGGTCAAACTAATAATTTCAGCAAAGTTAGAAACAAATTTTGGTTAATTACAATTAAGGAAAAAATATAACCTGTCAGGTTATCATTACAATAATGAGTTCTAAAATTATAGTAATCATTAAATAATGAGTCCTTACTACAGACAGGGTGAAGAGTCAAGTACACCTTGTTCTGTGGAGGCTTTAGAAAGAGCACCATGGGAAACCTTTCCTGCAGCTACAGGTATGCAAATACGTGCCTGATTTTCATAGGATTTACTGATATAGAATATGCTCTTTTGTTTGTCATAAGATACATTTTCATTTAAACCAGTTCTCTGAAAGACGCCAAACATTCTGTTTTGAAAGCAAAGCAGAAACATATTTACTTGCTCTTTATAAATAAAGCTGTGGTCCCTTAGTAATTCCCTGAGGATGTGTGATACTTCCAAAGGCTTTAAAACAAGAAGATAAGACAAGGAAGCCTATGGTCAGGAAGCTGACATTCACTACAAGATGTTTAAAATGTCTTTGCAAACTTTTAGAGGAGTCTTTAATCAAAAATTAAAATTATCTTTATGTAACAGAATGTCACAGTATCCTCAAAACCAAATCTGAGTGAAAGGATTTTCCTTGTCTCTCGTGTTGCAACTCCTTTGTATCTTTCCAGTAAGAAACACTCACTGAAGATCTCTGTGGGATGTGATGAGTGTAACAGCACTTCCCAGACAGTGAAGTCACTCTGTACTGACTCCGATTTTCAGCCTTAACACAGAGGTCAAAAGAAGAGAAAGGGATCTTGAGGAGAGGCTGAAGCCAAGGCCTAGAAGGTCTCTGTTTTTCACCCAGGATTCAGTGCAAGCTTGGAAAGAGTTAGGAGCTTCTCACCTCATTCCTGATATCAGCAAAGGGATTGCATAATCTTAGCACTTCTAAGTAATAAATCAATATCTGGAGCCTGGTGGGTTGTTTATTTATATTAGGAGTAGTGACTGATGAAATCAACTATTTCCTAAATACAATCCTGTTTGTCTTCACAGACTGGACAGTTAGAATCAAAACAACAGAAAACAAAATTTGTACACAAACTTGGCCGTTTTGGAGCAAGCATTCTCCCAGAAAAGTTACCTGAGTTTTGTCTCAGGCTGGTGAAATTTTAGTGTGCCCCTTTTTGCACACTGGACCTCCACATAAATTCTGCCCATTGGGAGTAATGCACTTTTGTTCACTCCAGACCTTTTTAAACTGACTCTTGAGTTTTAAAAGAAAACAAAACCAACATAGCAGTCAGTCATATACATCTGATAACACAAAGGCTTACTGATATCTCCAAGTAAGTGCACTCCAAGGGGGAATTTCCAGTAGGGGGAACTGAGGGATGGCTGTGAATAAAAGGCAGCATTTTAAAAGAAGGGGCTGCTACCAAACATATGAATTGTTTAGATTTTTGATGCTTTTTGTTCAAGCTAGTTCCATTCCTCCCTTAGTCTTATACAGGAAACCAGATTTAAAAATTATCTGCAAATCTGTTTATAGCAGTTGTGAAAGAATAACAAATTTCTCTATTTTTATAGGAAAAACAAAAACCCTTTATTGCATCTCCAGCCATAATACTGGGCTTTTGGGGCAAGGAGCAGGAGGAGTGTAGAGGAAAAGTCTGAACAAAAAACCTGCATTTTTTTTCCCCTCATGTTCCCAAACATGACTTCTCACTTTGAGTCATTGTGCAGAAAAATGAACAGCAGCCTGCAAGCACTGAACAAATACTTGCATTACATAATTAAATCATTGGTTTAAGCCCTAAGTCCATGCATGACACAGAAACACATACCTGCTTGCAGACACAACATTTGTATTTTGCAAAACCATCAGCTGCATTACCCGCTCAGGTGTGTGCAGAGGTTAGAGCTACTTTGCTTTCCAGAAGTAATTCCTGACAGTAACACTGCCTGCTTAGGCTTCAAGACACCAGAACAATGACAGCACCCATGTTCTGGTTTTCTCTTTTCCCTCATTCTTTCCTCCAAGTGGGCACCTAGTTATTTACTATCTTGTGTCAAATCAGCACTCACAGGCAGTTCCATTCGTTGGGTCACACACTACACAAAGCCAAAGGAGAATGTAGTTTCAGTGTTCTCTTTCTGTCCAGTTTATCACAAAACTGAAAAGCCCTATCTGAAGCACAGCCTTAAAGTATTAGTTATAAAATAGCATGCAGTGTTGAACCAGGAATTCCTGACTGAAGGATATACATTTTAAGAAAAGAAAGCAGTATTGACAGAGAGATTTCTGATGTATACCACAATAAATCTAGGGAAAGATGTGGAACTCTAAATTTAATGTTGTTGGTGCCAACAGTTACATGTCTTATCAGCAGAACAATCAGTAGATCACCATAGAAAACAAAATACCTAAAAGCAGACTTCAGAGGAAACTTTGAACAGCCATTGCAAAAAAAGATTGAATAGTTAGCACATAATGAAATATGTTCTATGCTGCCTAGAGACATTCACAAGAAAGAAAATTAATTGCTATGGAAATGAAATGTTTTATTAAATTTTTCACAAGATCCAGTTTAAAGTGCATAGCCACAGCTAACAGTAGCTACAACAGGCCAGACAAACTACAAAAAGCCCATGAAATTAGGATACATTATGGCTAAAAATGGTCTTCTTTCAGCACTTCTGTACTCTTCTCACCAGGATCTCTTGAGTCCTATAATTTCCTTTGAAGGAATCATAACATTTTAAATATGGTGCCCTAATTTAGTATGAAACCATTTGGGGAATTCATTAGAGCAAACACTAGACTTCAGTGAGGACCTTGACCTCAACAGTTTTTCTGTTTACATATGTGATGGCAGAAGTTTTTGACAGGAACAGCAAGGCCAGCTCCTAACCGATACTTTTTTCCACAATTGTTTGTTTTATTTAGAATCTAGATAGAAAAAAAAGTTACTTGTTCACGTTAACTTTGCTCCAATTTTTCATTTGAGTTCAATTTTTTTAAAAAATACAATACTCTATTTTAAAAAGTAGCAGTAGTCCTAAGCATGTGTGTTTGTGGGCTGGCTGCTGCTTCAGCTGCATTTCTGAGGAACAGGGAACAGGGAAGAACAAACAATATCCTCTGTGGTGCTCCTGTACATACTGTTCTCACAGGGAGCAGTTGCATGTGCATGTATTCCTCTGAATTTGCACAATTGAGAAGTAATGTTGGTAAGGTTAGAATGACTCAACTCATTGCTTATCTGTTTGTAGCCATTCCTATAAGCCTTGGGGGCAAATACACATCAGTAGATTGCTTGAAGGACAGATATCATCTTGTGTGCAAATTGTATTTTGGTGCAGAAAGGAGCAGTTAACTAATTTTAGAGTAACTGGCTCCCTGAGTGACAATTTACCTATTATACAAAGATTAAATGGTGTGTTTCTTTGGGTTTTGATATTTCATTTCTTAAAGCCAAAATCAACACATAGTCCTTAACATTGAGAGACTGAGCTCTTTTCTATACACAATATAAAAATCTAAGAGAAATTCCCAAAAATTATTTGGTGATAGACTGGCAATCTACTTATATGCAAGCCTTATAAAGCCTTCTTGTTATTGTGAACTGTGTTATGTGATTTATTTTTAAACAACCTGTAAATGTTCCTCTTGGAACATCTGTTTCTGTGGTTGTAAATACCTATAAAATCAGTACAAACTAATCCTGCTTTCATCAGGTATACTTTCTTTTTGTTTCAGAGATTGCTATGCCCAGAGGGTAGAATTATGGAGTGGCAACACAGAACTCTAGCCCAAGGATAGAAGTATTGCATGTGCTTTAAAGCAAGTAGGTAGCCTTCAAATACTAAAATACTCTGTGCATCCTGTCTCAATTCCAGCAAGCTGCCAGTCTGCCCTGACATGCTCCAGGAGTTCTGTTTCAGCCTGTTCCTGAAATGCTAAGGGAGCACTTACAAGAGAGTTTTGTAGCTTCCATTCTTTAATGATTTAGAAGACACTGCACCTATAAGAATCTCATTTACCCAGCTTGTCAAAAAGTCAGGATTTTGCTGGAATTCAAATTGTATTATTTTAATTCTGTCTTTGCAGCAAAGCTTTGAGTCAGCTTGTTTTTTCTAGCATAACCCCTTTCTTCAGAGGCTGATTGATCACCACACTGTTTCCCATCAGCACAACACAATTACCTCCATAGCACTGTTGGAACATTGAAAAAGGAACACAAATTCCAGGAGAAATGTCTTTTAAAGTGTAATTTATGGACAGTTTGCTGTAGTGGTACAGACCTCTTCAGCAATTTTGGCTATTACACTGAACAGTTTAAGAAAGGTATATGGTTATTTGGTCACCTTTTTCAGACCGTTTAGGAGTCACCCATAAAACATTCCCCACGTACACTTTTACCTCTCCCATCCACTTAGGTCTGTATAAGCTCTTGCTTACATGAACAAAGATGCTAGAATAACAAGTTTCTACATTCTTAATAGCATTTTTCAGTCAACAAGTCATTTCCTTTGCATTGCCAAATTTTTTTGGGTCTAAACTGGTCTGTTTCTATTCATAATATCTGTGGTTCACAAAACATTTGTCCATGAAAAAACAGGGAATGTTATATAAAGATGGGAAGTGCAGCTCAAAATACAAAAAAGGTATTTGAATTCTTACCTTAAAAAGTGCTTCCTGTGAGATGAAGGATTTGACTCAGCACTCAGATCTGTAAAGTAAAAGCATTTGTAATGAAGAGTCCAGGTGAAAGTCAATCGATAATGCTGTGGTAAAGTTAACAGAACTCTAACTCTTAAATGCTTGCACTTGTAACATTGACTTCCCTTTTGGCAGAAAAACAGAAGAGAATTCTACTTGCACAATCAGTTTGTCAGATCAGTGGCTGCTACCTACTTGTACACATTGTTCCTCAGGTTTACAATTAACGTCACGTATGCAAGAAATATTAACGGAATATACTTCATTTACACAATACTCCGAATGACTATGTTTTTGTTTCTGTCAGTATTCTATTACAAGTTAATTCTTGGAGTTAGTTATTTAATTTATTCACATGACCATATGTGCAAATGGTTTGCAAAAAATAATTGTTATTGTTGTAGTAGCTACAGAAGAAGTAAATGCTTGTGAATGAAGCTGAGTTCTGAAATTCACAGGCCCTGGGGCCGGGGAGGGGAATGGCTGCATTGTGAGGTGTTCTCTGCCCCTGCTTCTCTGGTACTCAGGGTCCAACACTGCCCAAAAGCAGACACCATCTCCCCCCCAACACCCTACCCCCCGTTATCTGCCATGCTATCTGGTTCCACAGGCCAGCCCAGGTATCAGTATTACACAGCTGACAAGTACCCCGATAACAGCTTCTTCTTGTTCAGATGAATAGTATCACTTACAGACCTATTTTCTTACCAGACAGTGATACCTAAGAAAGATGATGCTAGGGAGTTTCAGCTTTAGCCTCTGCTACCTAGATAATTCAACACCTTCATTGGTATACAATGGAAGCATCCTTACATAAAAGACTTGTAGCAGCTTGAGAAAATGAGAAGGCAGTGCAAAAATAGGCAGGGTAACAAAAGGTACATTATATCCACTGGACAAGCAGCCTGAGCAGCTCCATCTCTTACCAAGTTTTAGAATATTATTTTTCATTACTTCATCCAACTATATTATCAGGCTTTACAAGAGATGCCTTTCTTATCTCCTCATTATCAAGGATACAAACAGCAGTAGGGCTGTTTCTCCTTTAAATATTATTGATCAGCATTGACAATAACACTCTTCAGGAGAAAAGTCAGGAGCAGCCCAAGTGTCAGCCCGGGACTCCAGAGCACAGCAGTGGCAGCACCTTCTCTACCCTCACACACAAGTGAGGGTCAGTTCTGCCTGCAGAGGCTGCTCAGCAAATAGAACATGTGCAAAATGTGTAGCACAGGACCAGTCCTAGTTCTCAGAATTTAAGGGGTTGCTTAAAGCAAAGCAGTTATATGTGTCTTTCTAAGACATGTTTTTACACTGGACTTACTAATGTTACAGTAAGATCTGAACTCCCCAAATAACAGCTACATGTTGGGGTGGTATAATAAGTTCATTCCTTCTTATAAGCAAACTTGTCATATTAGAAAGGAATTCTATAATTTGGAGACAAACCAGATAAGGTCACTCTTTCTCTTTTTTATGAACCACATAAGTTCACTCTTTCCCCTTTTTACCTCTGCTGTCTATCAAATTTTGTTTTGTACTGAGCATTTGACAAAACACTGCTGTGGCTGGAGAGTTAAAAGCTATGTCCCTAGTCAATGTCATTCAATGTTACAGTGCCATTCACCTCCCTTCCCAGAAATGGCTGCCCACAGGAGACAAGGCCTTTAGACTGAAATATTGCTGTGCAGAGTAAACAAGAACTCCTACGAGCAGCAGAGCTGATGAAGCCTTACAGGCTTTTAATAGATTTGAAACCCTAGCTCTTTTTCTTCCATGGATTCCCTGGTTAATAAGGATGCTCAACTAATGTTGTTACTGCAAAAGATCATTCGACATTATTCACCATTTCCATGCTAAACTAAGTTGCCATGTGACTGCACATGCAAATCCTGTGTGTCTTCACCTTTGACCCAATATCAAATTCTTATCAAAAAAGCAAATTTATAAGGTGGGACACTCTTTCCTCACAGAGCTTTTATTTGGAAATCTTGAGTCTCTCCTAGTTATCCTGTGAAAGCAGCTTTGTTCCATGCTTGAGGTAGGAATTTCAGATAACAAAACCCACCAGCTTCTTGTTCAAGTTTACTCACAAAATTAGATTTATAATCAATGCTACTGTTTCATCTTTTTCCTTATTTTGTATAATAATTTCAAACATTACACACTTTAATACTCCTCTGCAAAGTGCTACAAGAGCACTTGAAGTACAGAGAGTCCTTGCAGTGCAGGAGAAACACTACAGACAGAAATTGCACCCTAATTTCTAAGCATTTCCTTTTACTTTTGCTACTCATTTAATGCTAAAACTATCAATTAATTTCTAATTCTTTTTTCCAGTTTTCACTTTTTTTTNTTTTTTTATTTTTTTTTATTTTTATGTAGCAAACCCAGCAAATGTTACCTCAATGCAAATTCCATTACCTTACAGCCTGTGTACAAAATTTAGGACTTTTCAGGATTGATCTTGCAAATAGACATAATTAACCTGGGGAAGTTATCACACAAAACAAAGGAACAAGAACAGGTATTTCAATAGAAAAGACTCTATGAAAACTGCAACAGGCATTTAATGAGCTTCCACTGACTTTGGCAGCACAGGGCTCTGGGCTGACTTGGAAGGAATCAACTTAGATGACTGAAATATTGTGAAATTAATCTCTGTTATGACCCCACTGACTTCTCTGATGCTACACTGGGCACAAGGCTGGCTCACATGCTATAAAAAGCATAAGCATTTATAGCATAAATACATAAGCACAAGGGAGTTCAGTAAATTGTTAGAGGATTTGTGATGAACAGGAGGCTTAAACAGTTTTAAACCAATAACACAAGATTTAACTTTAGACTTGTTATTTTTCTATGGTATAACTTAATGGCAATTCCTCCTAATACTGGATTGAAAAGTTTAAAATAAGCCATAATAAACCACATTCAATATCTCAGGAGGTCTACAGTAATAATACCAATTAAGCCTAACAACCACCTAAGTCTGTAGGTCTAAGACATTCCCCTGGGAGTTAGGTGATAGTTCAGCCAAACACTGAAATGTCCCACTCACGCAAATAAACAGTTTTAACAAATCAAGTTTAAAATGCCTGCCACCTAGACCATATTTTTATCATTTTGCCAACCCAAAATAATGATAAATAAATGCTGTCAAGTTTTTATCGTATGATAAATGTATTCCCAGAAGAATTCCTTCTTTTTTCCCCTACAGGCCAGGTGAGAAAATGGAGCAAGGATGTGTAACATTCAATGAGAACATCATGGTTTTTAGGCCTGTCTGAAGACAGAATTGGTGCAAATCCATCTGAAGCTGATAAGAGGGCTTCCTAAGAATTATTATTCACAATGTTTCAAAGTAAACTGCCCCATTTGCAGAGAAGATATAAACCCCCTCTTCCTCCTTTCCCTAACACACCTTTTAAGGTTCAGAGAAGAGAGGAGGAGTAAGAATTATATTTCAGGAATTAATTTTCAGAATCTGCTAGAGAATTTTACACCGTTGGTTCTACAAGCTTTAGACTACTACACTCTACTCCTTACAATTTAAAGAAAACATCTCAGCTTATTCAGGCCATTCAATATCCATAAGTACACTGTGGGAACCTCTTGCTTCTGCTAACAGGCAGATATATTGGGGTGGCTGTGGAGCATAACTCAGGCAGGATTATGAAAAGTTTGACTTACTGCTTATTTTGACATTCTATTGACTCAACTTGAATCTACACTACAGGTACCATCCCAAACTGCCAGTGAGTTGTACTGCTCACATAGTTTACTCATTTTATTTTCAAATTATCTTCTCTTGAACCGCTCTGTCTTTGTAATATGGCAGTGACCAATGCCTTCTTTGCTAAAAATCACCTGCTTCCCAGAAGGAAAGCACAGCTGTTTAACAGCAGTAACCACTCCAGCTCTGGAAGGCTCTGCCTCCGAGGTGCAAACCAGGCTAAAGCCAAGCAGGACCGGGGCTGCCACCTGCTGTGCAAGTTTTGTTCTCTGTTACGACTGTGAGTAATTTTGTAACAAAAGGTTAATTGCAGAACGCAGATATCTGACTTGATTTCCTTCCTAAGAAATCATCTGGAGGAGAGGAATTTGACCCACGTGGAAATGGGGAGAATCACGTTTTGAAGCACAGGCGTGTTCACTGGTGCACACTCGCAGGGCCTCCAGGCAAGATGGCAGCGGTGGGAGCCTCACCTGAGAGGGTCACACACACCTGCTCTGTGACATGGTTCCTGTGGGTACTGTCTACATGTGTTCAACCCAATGTACTGCAACCTCTACAAAAGGAACACCTCAAAACACCAACTCCTGGGGTGTTTGAACTATTTTATATGGCACGCGAATGAATACATAAGAACTGTCTGCAACCCTACAGATAATACAAATTTTCTGCTAAATGTTCACCAAATTGCACTTGTCTGCTTGACTGATGATTTCTTTCCTGTTGGTTTGGGTTTTGTTTTAAGAAAACCAGATTATTTTGTTTTGTTTTAAGAAAACCAGATTTTTTATAGATGTCAAGTAATTTTTAAATATCCTTGTTTCACTTACAGATCATAGAATTTCACTGCACTACAGAAATAGGAGAAGGCAAGCACTAGTATTGTGGTGAAGATTTTAAAGAATCTTTTAATAAGAAAACTTTATTCTGTTTGTATGCCTGAACCTCTAGAATTTTCTTTGCTAATCTAGCAGCCACTTGTGCTCTTTGGACTTAACAGAACAGCAGCAAACAGATCTGAAAAACAGGAATAACCTGAAACGTTTCAAGCTGAAATACAAGGAGTTTTGTTCTTCTTTCCTCCTTCTTTGGATAATTTTTTTCAATTACATGTTTCTGGAGCTCCTTTGAGCTTATGTGTCCACACTAAAGTTTCAGCTTATCTCTTTTTCTCTGTTTCTAGTAAAGAAGGCTTTACATAAATAATTTGGGCACATTTTTTCAGCATTAATTAGAGTTTTGAACAGAAGAATCTGTTGCTGAGTCCATATGATCTGCTGGGTAACAACCTGCACTGAGTACCACAGCACTGGCCTCCCATCCAGGCAGGAAGGGTTTGTGTCAGGGTTGGGATTGTGGAAGAAATCTTCCCAGTAATCAGCCACAGGAGAAAACTCAGCCCCCAGCTCTGAAGCATATGAATACCATCAACCAAGCTGTGAAAATGCTCACATGTACACAAGCCATGAATCCTGATAAATATAGAAAGCTTTGTGGTAAATATTTTTAAGATTTATGAAAAAGCTTAAGAGGGGCTGAGCTATCTGGAAATCACAGATCTGAAAAACTCTTTTTTCATCCCCTGTTCTATTACTGGAAACTGTTAGCAACCATCCACTGATGTGGGATGGATAAAGGAGCCAATGGCTACGTGATTCATCTGGATACCAAGAAGAGAACATAAGATGAGATACTAAATCTGCATGATATATATTTTCTTGTTTCCTTCAAACACAGTGCACTACATTGGCCTCAGCAAATAACCCCCCAAAAAACTTCTTATATTTGAACATCACCTCCTTTACAATAAATGCAATCCTTACATATTTAAAGAAAACTTAGTTCAAGTTATTTATCACTAAATTTCAGTCCAGTGATTGCTGCAGTTTAGATCTAGTTCCTTTCTACTCCATGTCATCTGAGAACTACAAAACCTATTTCACTCTGACAGGTCTAACATGAGAGCACAATTCCTGCCTTCCTTCCTGCAAACACTGACTCCTTTTCCCAGGCCCTGTTCTATCAAAATGCTTGGTGTGCCTAGGCCCCAGAAAAGCTCTCAGTGACCACATGGCCATTATCCCTTTTGCAGAAACAGGCACATACTCTTGGAAGTCAAAGTAAAACTCCCTTATAGAAGAATATTGTGTCTCATGAAGGTGTGTAATATATTGTTAGAATAGAAATAGTTCAATTCATAGAAACATAGAATCATAGAATGGTCAGGGTTGGAATCTCCTTCCTTCTGCTAGACCAGGCTGCTGCATACTCACAGGGAAGAATTTCTACTTAGTACCTAATCTAAACCAGCTCTTTTTCAGTTTAAAGCCATTCTTCCTTGTCCTGTCACTCCATGCCCTTGTCAGAATTCCCACTCCAGCTCTCTTGGAGCCCCTTTAGGCAATGGATGGTGCTCTAAGGCCTCTCTGGTGCCTTCTCTTCTCCAGACTGAACAGTCCCAACTCTCTCAGCCTGATTAATAGCAAATTGTTACTATTTCATTTCCTATGTGTAGAAAAGTGGTCATAGCAACATTCTCAAGGGATAAACCAACAAAACTTGTACTGCTACTGAAAGCAAAGTGTGGGTGGGTTATTGTATTAGTTACAGAGCACTGGGATGAGAATTTCAGGGGGTGACCAACCACCAGAGGGCTCGCGGCTCCTTCCAGGCTGCTCAACGAAATGGTTAAACCTTCTGTAACAATGCACTTAAACATGGCCTGTGTCCCGTGTGAGGCTCCTACTTTTTGTGAAATGCATTAACTTGCACAGAAAATATGCCAGTACACTCACTTTTCCTCAATAGCTTATTAAGACACACCAAAAACATACTTCACCATGGTCCTTACCCCAGGCTGGGGGGAATCTCTGCTCCAGCACCTCCTTCTTCACCTTGGTGACCTTGGTGTCTGCAGTTGTTTCTCACTTATTCGCTCTCCTTTCTTCCACTGCAGCTGCACAGGGGATATTGCACCTTCTGAAATCCATGATCCCAGAGCTGTTGTCTCTGTTGGTGCTGGGCACAGCCTTGTCCAGCAGTGGGTCCATCCTGGAGCCAGCCAGCCTTGACTCTGCTGGATATCAGGAAGCTTCTGGCAGCTTCACAGAAGTCACCCCTGCAGCCCTCTTGACTACCAAAACCTTGTCATGCAAACCCAATACAAAGGTATAAGAGCAGCCTTTTGGTATTTTAAAGCATCTAATTTCAGGGGTTATATTCACAGAAATGTTCAAGTGTGTGACTGACACCTGTGCATGCTAATAATTTATGGGAAAGTCTAACAAAACCCAGGTTTGGCTCAGAAATCTTTGTGAAAAGTGGACACTTCTTGATCACTCACTGTAAAGCTCAGGTATCCAACACCTCCTTCCCAAATATCACAAGACATAAAAATACACTGTTATAACACAATTATGTAACATAATAGACCTGGCCACATAATATAGAATGAAATGGTACAAATTTCATACCATTTAATTAACCAGAGACTACACCATGTTATAGTTTTCCTTCCCACCTTTCATGTTGTTTCTGAGACTGCTGTTACATTTGTTTTACATTATGTAAAATATAGCATTTCCCTGAGTTTGTTCCCAAATATCACTGTGGTTTTAATAACAAAGGCAAATTCCACACAGAAGGTTAGGGAAGACACAGTGTTCTGAATCCGTCGGGTTGAGGTTTATAAGCAGTGACACTGTCTCATAATCTGAAATAAATTCTTAGTTTTAAAACTAAGAACTCAGTTGTAGCCAAAAGGGTTTTCAGTAATTCATCATGGAGGCCAGTGTGCTCAATAAACTATAGCAAAACAGAACAAAAATAGAAAGCACACATTCTTCTGCCTTAATATCTACGTAGATTTAGAGTGTACCTCCTACGTATACCAGCTTAACTCAACTCTAACAAACAATTAGAGGCTGAGAAAAGTGCTGTTAAAGCTCAGCTTCCAAGAGAAAGAGTTTGGATGGTTCTTTGAAAAATGCCTTTTATTATACTTAGCAATAATATGGGGCTAGTACTGGACATAAAATAAAGCACATGCCTTGAAAACTGAAAAATGGCTGAACAACACAGGGCACAAACACAAAAGGGAGTGTTCTAAGGCATAAATGTTTGGTTGCTGATGTATGAAAAGAGCAATCATCATCTTTGTTAGTTCTCAAGATACTTCAAGTTTAAAGAGAACCTCTGGATGGAAACTTTAGTTTTCTTAAGAACACGTGTTTTATAGCAGATCCATTTTTTCAGACTCAACAAAAATATATTTGCCCAAGCTCCAAACAACTTCAGAGGCTGTGTTTACTCACTTAGCATATGAAACTACAAAGAAATATTCCCATTTTTCAGGTGGCTCCTCCACCTGTATTGCAGACTGAATGTACTGTTAGAAGTCTTAATTTCAACACAAGTAAAGTAATCAAAGTGCAGATAAACTGTCAACTATGACTTTCTTTATCTCAGAACAAAATTGCTGATTCATGATAGTCCTGTATTTTCCCCTGCTTTTACATCCACCTGGTTTTTGTGCTTATTAATACTGCAGCATTTTATGTAAGGGAAAAACTAAATCTAATAGTGCAAACATGACAGAAATGTGAATCAGTGAGAAGCTGGTTCATGCAGTTGTCATCTAGCCAGTTTCTGCTGGTGCTTTATATTATTTTCAGTCCATCAGGTTAAAAAACATGACAATGTGATATGCTTTTTAAGGTTCTATTTTGAATGTTTCTAGTTGACATTTACTTATTTTTTGGTATTGTCTAGCATATGTTCTAGCTAAATTATCTGACAGGGCGAGATATGATAAATGCAACAGACTTTCATCTTTCTCTCAAGAAAATTCCTTGAGAGGAAATAAGCAATTACACTACCACAAGTCTTTATTTAAATTCATAAAAAATGCATGTGAGCAACTGACTCAATAGAAGGAAGTCAGAATAACTGATGGAAGAATCTCTATGAGCCTAGATTTGTAGCAAGAAGGAAAAACCGAACAAAACAGAAAAAATAAGAACAAACAGTGAGTGGCTTGCTGTAAGTATCTGCATCCCCCTCAGCCACTGAGGTGTCCTGCATGGCAGCTGGTGGTGGTGATCTCCCTGGGGCAGGGACACTCTCAGGGTGCCCCTCAAGGCTGGGAGAGCCCTTACTCAGCATCTCACATCTGCAGCAAGGCAGGAATGTTTGATGTCACTAAAGGTGCATTGCAAGCTCCTGACAGGGATCCATACCCAGCTGCAGCTCCACTGAGCAGGGCAGCCAGCAGCAGTGCTCGACTGCCAGCAGATTATCACAGTCTATGTCCTGTGTTCAAAGCAATCCACCAGCCTTGGCCACAGCCAGTAAAGCATTGCTTGTGGCCCCACTGCTTTCACAAGTGATCCAGGGTTTGATTACTTTCTGATAAGTGGATAAAATTAGAAGAATTTTCTTAAGACTATAAAAGCACCTCAAGAGTTAGTAGAACTCAGCCCAGGGTGTCAAAGCCATCCTAACAACAAAAAGCACATTGAAAATAAGGTCAGAGGAAGGATGTAGATGTACAGACTTCTGAAGATTAAACCTCAGTAGGGGAGCAATTGTCCTAATTTGTGAAGGGAAAGTACATTTGATTTAATTCATGGGCTACAAGGAATGAAACAAGAAGGCCAAATGAAAAGTGAAAAGAGGTAGGATGTAAGTGGGAAGCCAAAGGGACTGTGGTTTCTGTTTTGTACGGAAACAGGCCTTCTGGTTTACAACTGTTTTGCTTTCTGCATACACAACTTGAATATATTCATGCCCATAGTCTGCAAGTGCTGCCCAGAACTGT
Source organism: Urocynchramus pylzowi (assembly GCA_013397555.1). Classification (NCBI taxonomy): domain Eukaryota; kingdom Metazoa; phylum Chordata; class Aves; order Passeriformes; family Fringillidae; genus Urocynchramus; species Urocynchramus pylzowi. The sequence continues at coordinate 2,763,450 of VZRH01004994.1, read as the reverse complement.
TCTAAGTCTCATTTTGACTGCTCAAAGCATTTTCAGACTGCAGTTATGTGCCCAGTACTGTTCTTCAGCCAAAAAAACTACAAACAAGGAAGATCTGTGAATGTCGGTATTCACCAGAAACATTTCAGGACTTAAAATATAATTTGCTTTGTTGCTCATTTAGCTTGTGGGTTTTTGTTGTTTTGGTTTTTTGTAATACCTCCTATACAACAAGGGCACAAAGTCTCTAGTACATCTACAGGTGTAACTACATGCTGATGTGTACAATCACATTTCTAAAGTACAGCAGCAGAGCTTGATGCTGAGGAAATTGATATAATTAAATTCAAAGGATTTGAGGACAGGCTAAAGCTAAGCATGTGCTTAAATGTTTTTTTGAATAACAATTAAGGTTGTTTACTCCTTCTGCCTTGAAGTCCAACTTGTGATGCTTGTTGATGATACCTACCACATGCAAGATTTCAGGCCTTGCCTTTAGTTTCAGACTCACTTAAGATGGAATTTGTGAATGTGAATTTGAGAATTTCTGAATTTGAGAGACAAGATGCAGAGCTTTGTTTCCCAGAGAAAGCATAAGCTGCCTCTAAATTTCATACCTTGTCAGAGTAGGGCTGCCCCACAGAGGCAGTGATCCAGGAGCTGAGGGCAGCCATACAGAGGCACTGACCTGAACAAGGGCTCATCCCAGAGCATCCAGCCAGGCCAGGAGAGCAGGGCTGGAATGGTGACAGGGGCTGTAAGAGTCCAGTGATCATTAAGAAATTGAGAGGGGACAAGCCAGGTCCAGGGTCAGGCCAGGAAGCCCACTCAACAAGTCAGGAACAGCAAAGGCCAGAGCTGAGAACAGTCTGCCTAAAGCCCAGCCTGGGAGAGGACTGGGGCTCTGGCTGGTCAAGGACTCCTGATATACCCAGGACCTGGCATTTCTTCATGGATTGACATGAGATTTCACTATTTTTATGTTTAAAGAAGCCACTGACAGAAAAATAAATCTCATGCTAGATGCTAGAACAAGCCTCAGGCTCTCATGCAAACATTTTAATTACAGGAATTTATTGCTTTTAGAGAACCATTTCTATTGACATAGGAGATACATATGTTTACAGTGGATCTTAGTAAGATCCTAACTTATTTAGGCAAAGGATGAGAAGAAAAGGTTGATAAAGAGAAAAGAGCAATGGCTTAGTGTTCAGTTAATAATACTAAATTGTTATTCACAGATTTCAGGGTGCTTTTCAAAGAAGCTGAAGAAATTCAGACAGAATGAATGAACTGTGCATAAGCCATCCAGCAGATTGAGATCAGAGAACCAGATATTTTGGATTTATTTTGGATCACAGTCTGAACATGAATGATCCATATTGTGTTGTTGCAAAGAAGTATCAGTTGTACCAGGATATTAAATTTTATACCAACCATGTTCCTTCTTTCTAATGAGTGGAATATCACAGCAAGACAAGAAATCAGCAGGTCACCTCATGCATTGCCACAACCTAAAGTAGGATCACCAAAGTAGGATCAGCAAAGTGCTCCAGAATACACCTAACTCTGGAATGATAATTGTAAAGTTAATCAGCTTCCTCATACAGTCAACCAGAGCCCCAGAAAAATTAAAGCTGGCATATGACAGTGAGGCAGAAAATGAGTAGCAAGGGGAGCAGGAAAGGCAGAGATGATTTATGTCAGAATAATGTGCTGAACTATGATTCTACTTGACCTTACTGAATGTCTTCTTTATTATTTATTTTAAAGTTATTATTTATTTTAAATGTTTCCTGAATGGCCAAAAATGTTTTGAAATGTAATTCTGTGTCCTCCCACCAGCCTTGCATCATCTGCAAAATTAATAAGAATTTTTTCTGTTCTGTCATTTAAATTGTTAATATCAATAACATAGAGACACAGACTGAAGACAGGCTCTAAAAGACCAGCAATATATCCTTTCTTTTTGTGAGTGAACTAATTTTTGCTTTGAACTACTCCTTGCTATGCAGGAAGTTTTGTAAAGATCTCATAATACACTTACCCAGACTGTATTTCTTTAACTTTTTAAAGAAAATGTCACGTAAGTGTCATAAACATAATCAAGCTGACAACAGGCTCTGTCCTATCCATAAGGCCTGTTCCCTATTGGAGGAAAAAAATCAAGTTATCTGGTGTGATTTATTTTTGACAGATCCGTGTTGACTGCAATTTTTCTCTGGTTATCATCTAGCTGCTAATAATAGTTTGTGAGGCTTATTTGTCCAAGGATTTTTTAATGAATATAAGTTACACTTGAATCAAGCTGTATTTCTCTGGCTCCATCCCCCCTCTGATAACAGCAATGTACAGTTGCCTCTTCTGTTTTTCCAGCATCTCATTCAGCTTCTTAATTCTTCAACTGTCTTTCAATCATGTTCACTAGACACAAACGGAAAAAATTTGGTTCATCTGAGTGCTCCTTATCTGTTCTTTACCTACTCTGGGATGAGATAGTTTTGTTCACAGAATCACCAGCCCCAACTATCTGCTTGTGCATGTTCTTTTTTCTAAGTCTAATACAACAGAGACACCAATCCCTTTAGCTGTCTTCATAATTTGTTGATAGATTTTCTTCTCTGTTGAGTAGGGGGTTAATAATTTCTCTACATCCTTCTTAGTACAAATATATATAAAGAGCAGTTATCTCGTAGCTCTTGACAGTTCAATGGCTTTGCAGCAATACCTTTTTTAGTATTTCTTTCTTATTCTTAGTGATGTGACCCATCTTCCTTTGTGTTTTCTTCATGTGCTTAAGGTCAATAGAGACTTCATGATGTGGCCAAGCTAAGCTTACTGCTATTTCTGTTCTACTCACAATTGGGATAAATGGCCCTTTGAATTATTTTCTAAAGCATCATTCCTTTTCTAAACTCCTTTCTTTAAACTTCCTTCCTATGAGGTCTTAACTATTGATTGCTTAAATCTTTAGCTTTCATGACTTCTGTCTTTATTTAGCTGTTCTCTTTCCTTCCTCTTCAATGGACAAGCTGACATTTTGCAAATGCTTTTTTTTTTTTTTCTGAGCAAAATGCTGCCCCCTTTCATGTTTTCAGCCAGTTATTTTTCACTGTCAATCTCTGAAAAAAACACAGCAAACCCAAACCACCCAACCAAGCCCTCATATTCTTGAGGCTAGGCCATATTCTAAAGAAATCACTACATCTGAAATACCAGTACCTGACAATATACTGCTGTTCTAATGGAAAGGGTTTTTTACTTCACCAAAGATAAGCTCAGGAAAGAAGTCAGAGAAGCAGACCCCAGACACTGCCAAAGGTGAGAGACTGAAATGCAGAGACAAGGTATAAAACTGCCTGGGATTGCTTCCAGCAGAAGTAGCTGTCCTCTTGTATGTGACTGAGGGAGTGGAGAGGGACAGATCTGTCCCAGGCAGACTCATTGGTAGACCCCTAAGAGAAAATACTCTGTGCTTTGTGAGCAGTAATCCTCTGTTTTAGAAATAGAGTATCTTTTTGAACAGTAATCCTACATCTTAGAAATAGAGGAAGAAAACTGCCAAATATTGGTGTTAGTGCTGAACTGCTTGTTTTGAGTATTCAGGCTGTGAAGCAGGGTAGTGGAGCATGCACTAGTGTTGCAGGTATGTGTGTGTCCAGTTAATGGGGCAGGAATTTACAGGAACATTGTGGTGCTGCAGGTTTAGATCAACAATAGATGTTTTAATCAACCAGCAGTGACTGAAAAAACAGCATTTTGTACAATTCTTATTAAGCTCAAATTGCGTAAAGGGGTCCTTGAAGATTTTAGAAAAGCCTGGTGGGATCCTTTCTTTCCCCAAAAGGGAGTAATTTCTTCCACAGCAGTGGCAGTGACATACAGTCTCCTGCTTTACAGACCAAGTGTTGCTGCTGCTGGGTCTATATAGAAATCACTTTGACTCAGCTAGTATTGGTATCTAAGTGGTCTTTTCAAACTTATTTGTGGAACTAAGCTTTTATTTTCAATTAATCAGGCTCAACAGTTTGGCCAGTGATGGTGCTGTCCTAATGCTGTCCTGTAGAGAAGGAAAGCCCTGAAAAAATCAGGATGGGGAGAGCAATGTGCTAGAGGCAGGTAATGTGAAATAAAATCTGTAGGAGAAAGCTCTCGGGGGATGACCTTGATAGTTTCAAGGCTCTGACCGCCTCGAAACTATCCCGTTAACCTGCTACTCTCTCCAGATCTCCAGACTTTGCATTTCAGACAGTTACATATTTGCAATATAACCTCTTCACAACGCCACAAACCTGGAACCAAACCCGTGCTCTGCTGCACGGGGCACGCGTGGCAGTCAATCGTCTAAGCACAAGACAAGTGGGGTCTGCGCCCTGTGCAAGGCTCTGGGCACACCTGGCCGCAGGCACCTGTGTGCGACACTGGGCACACCCAGTGCGGGCACCTGCCCATGGCCAGCCCGGAGCTGAGCTGGAGCCCCGCTCGGCTTTGTCCTTCCTCGGCCGACCTACCTATATCTGCTGCAACGGCACTTGAAAAACTCGTCTATCGAGTTAAGGTCGCTGCCGATCGGGTCGGCGAACAGGACCGCGCTGACGGGCGTGCAGAGCTGCGCCCGGTCCTTGCCGCCCTCCCGGCTGGGGGCACTGAGGGGGCGAGCCGCGGGCAGCTGCGATAACGAGCAGGAGGAGGAGGAGGAAGGGGGGCGGCCGGGCGAAATCAGCGGCAACAGGCGGGAGGGAGCCGCGGACGGGGAGCGCACCCCCGCCGAGGGAGCAGCGGCGGCGGCGGCGAAGGGAGGCGGTGGGGAGCGGAGGGAGGCGGGCGCAGCCGTGCAGGAGGGAGGAGCGGGCGGCCGGGCGCAGCCAATTCGGGGGACTCGTCCATTTTTCGGCGTGAGTCAGGCACGTCGGTGGGGTGATGCTGCGGCGCCGGGCAAGGGCCGGGCCAGCC
>VZRH01004994.1:2734030-2757880 GCA_013397555.1 Urocynchramus pylzowi | reverse complement strand
GGGCTGGATACGGCGCTGGCCGCGGGTAAGGGCAGCTGAGATCGGGGAGGAAAGGGCGAACGGTGGGCGGCAGAGCCGGGCGGGGAGAGGAGGGGTCCCGGGGTGCGGGCTCTGGAGCTGGCAGGCTCCGTGCAGCTGCGGCCTCTGCCTCCCCTCAGGCTGCTGCGTGCGGGCTCCTCCGGGCAGCGGAAGGCAAGGGAAGAGCTGCCCCGAGCGGAGCTGCTCGCTTCTCTCGGAGCCGGGCAGAGAAGGGCTGCAGCGGGAACGTCTTGGCGTTTCGTGCTTCGTCAGCCCGGCAGTGTTTCGGCTTTGATTCCGTCTTGCTCCTACCTGTTCCTGGAGAAGAGGTACCCGCCATGTCTCGCTACAGCCTCCACAATCTCCTGGACTGGATGTACGGCGGGGTGGACCCCAGCTTTGCCGGCAATGGAGGGCCGGAATGCGCCGCCTTTCTCTCCGGCCAGCAGCGCTTGCTGGAGAGTTTGGTCTTCCTCAGCGTGGGCACCGTGGAGATCCTCGTGTCCCTGTGGAAGCTCAGGCAGCAGCACGTCCAGGAGCTGGAGAATCTGCTGCAACAGCCCCAGACTAAGCAGGAGAGCCTGGGCAAGAACGTGCTGCTGGTGCTGCTCTGCCTCATCTTTGGGCTGGAGGTGGGGTTCAAGTTTGCCACCAGGACTGTCATTTACCTCCTGAATCCCTGCCACGTGGTCACCATGATGCAGGTAAGGCTTGTGCAGGGTCACCTGGAAGTTTGCTTTTTGATGTACTTGCAAAACAGTATTTTTTTCCCCCATAGTTGGTTTGTGGACCGATAGTGCCTAGCAAAAATACAATTGCCAAGAATGGTATAAATATTTTAAAACATAGATTTTGGGTCAGTTGAACAGAAATCTATCGAAAAACCCAAGTCAGATGAAAAGGTGAAATTGTAGTTATAACTAATGTTCAGATCTCTAGTTGAAAGTGTAGATAATTAAGGCTTTCTCCTCATTTGCCTTCACCTGATCCTTGCTTCAAGAATAGAAGGTGCTGTTTTCACTGACAGCAGTGCTAAAATTTGCACCAAATCTAACGAAAACAAGTTTAAATGCAAAATCAGCTATGTAATTTATGTGCAGCTTTTTCAAGCAAGTGCCTTCTAGGGGTGTGATTGTATTTTGTGAAGGTGTTGCAGAAACAAATTACTCATTGTGCAGATACTCTGGTTTACCTTTCTAATTTTAGAGGCTGAATAGTAAAGAAACAGGTGTTACCTGTTTCTCATATGTGGGGTGAACAAACTAATGGGGCCTGATATGTGTGGATAAACCATTTCCTTTTATGACTTGTGGCATGGTTGTTGATTTGTAATAATGTGCAGTTTGTGTAGATTTCAAAATAATGGATACACAGAAAAACTATTACTGATCTGGGCTATCTAAACCTTATAAGCTGTGTTTGTTAATAGACCTGTGCATGTACTTACCTATCAGTTTTGCTGAGCTTGTTAAGGAGTGTTGGAGATGTCAAAAATATTATCATTTTGCTAATTTTATACCCTCAACACTGAATAGCTTATAAAATTCAAGGTCAAGAATTAATTGAAGAATGTCTAAAATGCTTTCATAAAAGTTGCCATGATAGCAATGTCTGTCTAAGATCAATATCAGATGGAAATCAGATCAATGCCATTCTGGGTCTCCTGCTGCAGTATGTGAGGTGATCTGGGCTGAATCAGATCTAGCCAGTTGTTGGATTCACATCTGGAGTGTATTTCCTAAAAGGCAGGGAAACATCTTTTCTGGTTGTTCCAGAGGTTTGACAGAGGGGTTTTATTTTGGGGGGGTGGGGGGGAGGAAACATGCTGCTACAGCAATATTCAAGACCTTTACAGCAATTAATTTACAGTTCCAGAAATAATTAGTAGGTTATGTAAATTCCTAGGCTGTGATGCATACTGTTTGCTCAGTAATTTACAGCATAGGACACTTCCTTCCCGTGAAGTGATAAGGATTGTTGTGAAATCAGTCAGTCAGTATTGGGGTGAAGGTATTGCAAGGACTATGTAGAAATTATTAAAATAAAATAATATTCCCTTTCTAGGCAGTACTCAATGATAACTGGAAAATGTTCCTATTAATTCTCTGGAAAAGAGGTGAGGATGTGTTAGCAGTAGGATTTGAAAGTTTAGTTGCCTTTATGTTATGATGTTAATGACAAGTATTCAGCTGAATGCTTAGACAGACCTGGGACAGCTAGTTCTGTTCACCTCTTTCAATAATGCCTCCTGAAAGGGAGATGGAGTCCATTGTGAGTTAAGCTCTGCAGTCAGGCATTGCCATTTCTGAATTTCTTTTTAACTAATTGTGAAGTTTTAAAAATAATCCTATGCTAATTGCTCACTAGAAATGGTGTTCCAGCATTTGTGAAACTGAGAAGGTGAGCTTATTGGCAAAATGTAGAAGTCATGCCCCTTCATCCTCAAAAACAGGTATTAGAAATAGGCCTAGGCTTAATGAAGAAAAAGAAAAAAGAAAATAATGGCAAAACCAATGGCTTTCAGCAGACAAAGAGAGTTAGATCCAAAGACAGTCAATGATCTCCAACAGCAGACAAGTAATACATAGTTGGAAAACATTGTTTTCCTAGCCTGGATTTGCTGAGGGCAACAGATTTGTAAGATGAAATATATGAAAATATAATTTGTCCTTCACTTCTCTTCTTGCAGTAGTTGTGTACATTATCCTGCTGTGTCTAACTAATAGAATGAACAAAGTACAAGGTGAAGAGATGAAACGTGCTACAACAATCAAGATCACTTCAAAGGGAAGCCAACAGTAGCTGTTGATAAAGGTCTCTTCTTTCACTCTATTTCTGTTTTCATTTTCTTCAGCTGAGACTGTTTCACCTCAGCAACAAACACTCTGGGCTCTGAGCCAAAAATATTTGAAACTGAAAATTATGTTTCAGGTTTTCCCTGCATAAAAGCAAAATTCCTGGTCTTAAAAGACTTAAGACTGAAATGAGATCAAAGTAAAATGAAAGATGTATGTTCATTTGGGCAGACAAAACTGTGTAATACAATGGCTACTGAGTTTTAGAAATGAGTCTGTTCTGACCAGGTGTCTGATTTCTGCCTATCATGCCAACCTGTGTTCAAATCTTTTCATAAGTGGAAAGAACTTGTTTAGATGTGTCATTGCAAGGATGAAGTGTTGAACAAATGAATGTATTTAACTGCCTCAACAGGTCTCATGGCTAATCAGCTTCCCAGAATTTGTTGCCATCCTGTCATCTGGTTGAATTGCTAGAAGCCATTAGAGGCACTTATTTCCTGTTCTGGGTTTTGGCTTCTTGCTTAGCTTTTGGAGGAAGAAGGGTGTTTCTTCTCCTTCTCAGTGTCATGCATGCAGCATCATTGAGAGAGAACTCCTTCAAGTCTTAAAAAATTATGTACCTTTTGTAACAAAGGCAAATGGAAACTGGTGTGGTTTCTCTGCCAGCTGTGGGGTGGGGATGAGACTTGTTTGTGCAGCGTGGTGTTTAGTTAGTGTGTGGTGCAGCAGGGAGAGAAGTCTCTGTAGGAATTCATACTGAACTCTTTCTTTACATAAAAAATGGTCTTTGTGAAAGTTATTTGAATACCTCTGTTAAAAAAGAAAACAAAAACAAGCCACAAACCACTGTCCTTTTAGGATTGGCAATATGTTTGTACCAGAGATGCTGCAGACGTGATACAAAAGGGAAACATTAAATCCCTAGGCTGTTCAAAACCTATTTGCCTTTTCATAGCAGAAAACAAAAATCAGCATACGTTTTAGGAATCTGGTGCTATATTTTCAAGACATTAATTCTTTCTAGTATTTCAGGAGACATCATTGTGGTATTGAAATTGGCTATGTGAAGGAAATGTTTGAAGTTTCTGATTAAGCAGTGTGAGAGGGAAGATTCCCTCAAGAGCCAAATACAGCACTATTGATTTCTTTACAAGCTTTGTGAAGGAGATCTTGAGCAGCAGCCAGAGTGTGCTTGTTGAGAAGTACACACAGAAGTGTTATGTACCTGTGTATGAGCATTGCTTTGGTGAGGTAAAAGGAAAATATCACTCTTTGCAATGTCAAAACAAATTATTTCAAACCAATTTTCTTTATCTATTCTGTCTTCTTTAAACTGTAATTTATTTTTTTTAACTTGTACTAGTTTGAAAGCAAACCAGCAAGAGTCTTCAAGTCAGAACTACAATTTAATAGAAAAATTAAAATAAATGCAGTGTACAAAAACACTGACAGAGTCAGGATACAACCTGACACTCTGTGGGTCAGGGTGTTGGTGGCAGTCCCATTAAATGGTGGCTGCAGTCCTCCTGGAGTGACAGGTGTGGTGCTGTTGAAGCAGTGATCCTGTAGAAGGGTGTGGTTTTCCTCTGAAGGTCCAGTGGTGGTGTAGAGGGGTCTGGTCTTCCTCTGGGAATCCAGTGGGAAAAGGCTGGCTGTGGTGTTCCAAATCTCAGATTATATCCAGGCAGGAATGCTTGGCTCCTCCCCATGGGTGGATCCTCTCACACTGGGATGATGTACCTTTATCAGTCATGCAGTGAGACCCAATGGCCCATGAACAGAAGAAGTCCCCCTGGAGGGAGGATGGGTGGTGGAGGAGATGAAGAACACTGCCCCACCTGGTTTTAACAGCTGGGAATAGAAACATACTTTTGGTTACATCTTACATTGTAACCTAAGATGTTACTTTTCAGCCAAAACCCTTGTGTTCATGTAGCAGTTCTTCATTTCAGATTTAGTGAAAGGAGCAGTTAGAATTTATATCAAAAGCTTGATCTCCGTTATTTGTTCTTGTACCCCCAGTTTGTAATTTGACACACAGAATTTGCAACCTGCTATTCACAATCAAGGTAACTTTAATGCAAATGAGTAATCACAGGTGTCTCTTGATGTCCTGAAGATGCCCAGCTGGAGTTAACAGGCAATTAAGATTAAGTGTAGACAGGAGCCAGAGCTAAAATTAGTCTGTATTGCAAAAGGGAAACGTGTAACAAAAAAAAAAAAAAAAGAAAGTAAGGAAAAATCCATCTAAAGCAGAGGTTGTAGATAACACTGGTAAGGTGAAGTAAGCTTAAAAGGTCCTTTCCAACCTCAATGATTATGTGATTATTATAATAATTTTTCTTTTTAAAAGGATCTTCAGTTTTAAACACTGAAGGTTATGACTGACCAGTCCGTAGAAATTAAAATGGCATTTGAATAATTTTATTGAATTAATTTTAATAATTTTATTGATTTTTATTGAAACCTTAAGGAAGTGGCAGAAATGTGACTGTAGTCTAATCCTAAAATGATAGGTACAGCCAGTTGTTCTTGTAAACTGTTGTGGATTTTGAACTTGACTTTATGTATAGACCTTCTTTCAGAATTGTGCTTTAATACCAATCTTAAAATAAATTTTGTAATTCTATTTTATTCTAGAAAAAGTTTTACAAAAATAATTTCTCAGTGGTAAATTTCAGCTGTTTGGTTATTGTAATTCTCTTCTAGTTCTTCACTGAATTATTCCACTTCAGCCAGTTAAGGACTGACATTTGTTTGGAATAAGGAAAAGTGTGTTTGTAGAAGACATCTGTTTTGCTGGGTTATTGCTTTGGTTATCTTTTTAGGTGAAGAAAAGTAAATGTAAAAGGGAAGCAATAGGTGGAAAGAAGGATAGGTTTTACCTGGTGATTTTGGTCTGATGTTTGTATAAATAAAGTGAGTGCTAAGTGTATGTGCAGCTCAGTAAATACTATATTCTGTGTTCATTATTTCTAGTTCTGGCTTCTTTAGAGACCTGGATCCTTTCTGTCCTCTGCAAAAGAAGTTACTGTTTTTTGAAACAATGGGCTGTTTTCAGAACTTACATAATAAACATAGCTTGACTGAATTCTGCATCATTTGGGAATATGTACCAAAATATATCTAATTAATTTATATTTAATTTAACCAAAATATATCTAATTAACTTCCTCCCTTTTTTTTTTTCCTTTTAATTTGCGTACATGGTTCCTATATGCTTTGTAGTATTTGGAAGAGTCAGGTAAATGGAAGAGTCAGTTAAATGAAAGAGTCAGTATGGGTTTTTTTTATATTCTTTCTCTTAAAAACCTTGAATTAAAATTAAAGGGACAAAATTTCCTGTGCAAATATATACATTTTTTCAAAGTGTAAGTCTATGAACATAAGTCTTTCCTTTTACAGCTGCAAGTTAACTTGTGATGCTTTTCCTTACAGCTGATGGCTAGAGAGGAAATTCATGCTGGCGTGTGGTGAAAAAGGGCAGATGAAGAAGAATTAAAGCACAGACAGCACCAGTGGTTCTTGGTGGCAAGCCTCATTTCTTGCATTTTCCTTCCAGGGAGATGATAGCAGGCTCAGGGACACAGATAGGAAGTGACAGCTCAGGAGACAATCCATCAGTTCCTTTATCCTGAGTCTGCAGTGCTCCAGAGGCATTGCTCTGGCCTTCAGAACACCAGGACATGCTTGGATAGCTTAATCTGCCCCTGGTTCCCAGAAGTGTCAGGTTTTTTCTTAATTGTTACTTTTGTCTTAATTTATTTGTTTATTTTTAAGCAATGATTTTATTGTGTTTAAAAAACACAATCAACTGAAGTTTAGAGGCTTTTACTGATACTGCAATTATTGCAATAATTATGTATAGGACTGAGGAAAAGCTTTTCTGTGATAGCTTTAACACTGTATATATACTTTCTTTCATCATTTTGTTTACTTTTAGTGAATCCCAGCATATAGCAGAGAAATGGGAAAATATTAGTATGAGGCAAGGCAGGGTTTCTTAGTCAGAAATGAGTAATGTTTTGTTTAGTATAAAGAGGATAGCAAATGTGTCCTAAGGCTGTGATTAAGTTTTCTTTGTTTGAAGTGACTATGGAACAGCCTTTTTAATTTAAACAAGACTTGGCCAGTGATGCTTTATCCTGAGCTTTAGTCCAGGTGACAGGGACTGCAGGAACACCTCATGGTGCTGGTGGATGTTCTAGTTCAGGAACTGGAGTCTAAAGCTCTTAGTTAAGCCTTTGTTTTGAAGTTGCTAGAATTTGGAAATGCTGATGTGCTTCAGGCTGTAATGCATTCTTAGCTAATTCTCTCCTTTATTCTGAATGTTCTTAGGAGAAAAGAACATAAAAAGTGGGGAGTTGACAACGGGTATCTTGATCTCTAAGCAGGAGTAGGAACTGCATGATTGGAAACTGTGGATGAAAAAGCTTAGCTTTCTCTGACCCCAAATATTTACACTGAGTGTTATCATCTAAAGGCCACTAGATGAATGATTAGGTAACCAGATATTGGTTTGTTTTGATGAGATCATCACAGATTTAAAGCAAATATCCTTCAAAGTGTGACATGTGTAGCTTGAGCAACATATTAGGGAGATAAAGGCCTATTTTTGTTTCTTTTTTCTTCTTCTGTTTAGATTTTCTTTCCAGAACAGAGCTTTCAGTGTATTATCCAGTGTTATGATGTATTGCTGTTGGGTGCAATATATTTTTAGGCTGGATTTTTTTATCCTGTTTGGCAGTTTCACACACCATTCCATGTAAGTTGTTTGCTGGTAACTTAAACTAATGTTTCAGGAGTAGCTGCCTGAGGCCATTACAATTTCAGTGGAGTGGTGAATGAAAACAGCAGCAGTACCCACACTAGACACCTTATAAATTCCAGGGACTGGGATGTCTTCCATCTCATTATTTCCAGTCTAAGAAGCCCTTGTTTGCTGTCTCCTTGCCCTGCTGTCAGTGTTGACAGTCCCAGGTGTTGAGTTTTGCTGGAGGGGCTGTGCACCAGCCACATCCCCTGCAGCAGTTTGAACCTTGTCAGTGTTCACCAGGAACAAGTTCTGTGCCACGAGTTTGAAACCTGCAGAGTGTAATGGGACTCATGTGTCTGGTGGCACTTCCTCAGGGCTTTGCATTGATGTGGTAAGAGTTTGTTTATTCAGATGGACAAGTAATTAGTGGCAAGCAAATTTAATGGTTTGTATTGTGATACTTTGCTGGTTAGTGAAATGCCAACTTAAATTATCAGGAATACAATATTGTATGCTGTAGCTTTTTATGGATTGTGTTACTATTTCATTGGTAAGAGTTGACTGTAGTAAGGCTATTAGTTACTTACTGTCTTGTGTTTTTAAAGACTAGAATTTTATGTTGTAAAATCCTACAAAATGAGGAATTTTGAACTGTGACAAGAAAAAAGGTGTTGGTGACTTAAGGCAGAGTAGAGCAGGGCTTTTCTATGATGATTTTGCTTTTGTAGAAAACCAATACAAAACATCTTGCTCAGGGGAAAAGTAACAAATTGCATATTCACGTGAGAATCTTCTTGTGAACTCATGTGTCACTGGCAGAGGGAGATGCAAGTTAATCTAAATTCAGTGTAAATTGAATTTTCTGAAGAAATTTGAATTAGGTTGTTTTTTTTAAATCCATCCTCTTTGTTCCTTTACCTCAGATACGTTTTTAATTGTCAGATTTTGTTTAAGCACTGATTTAAGAATGGTGAATGAAGTAACCCACTACTAGTGAAGAGCTGATGCAGACAGTAGTTAGAGAAAAAGGAAAAGTCACTTCAGTGACCTCTGAAATACTAATTCCTAAGGTGTGATAGCTAATGCTAATGCACTCCTAGAAAGACCTAGGAATCTAGGAAATCCTAGAAATTATTAATGTGTTAATAATTGATCCTGAACTATGAGATGTCTATAAATCTTTCACCTAAGATTCTAAAAGGGCAGAGGGTGAATATGGGTTTACTGATTAAACAAACTAAGCCTGTGGAAGGGGAGACTAACCTAGAATGTCCCAATGAACATGTATCACTTACAGTACATTAGATTGTAGAGGATGAAAGCTGTTCAGCTTACTACACATCTTCCATCCCTGGGTAGAACTGGGAAGCTGGGGGGTGGAACCAGGGACAGGCAGCTTGTTGTGTTCCAGAGTCTGATTTATGTAACACAGAAACTACTTTTATTGTAATATTTCTTAATGCTCTGTCAGCAGTTTTGCTTTGAATCATGAGTATCCTTAGCACTAGATTAACATAGGACACATTAATCTCTGAACCTGTCTGACAGCTGCAGTGAGACAGCAGTGATTTTTATGCTAAAATATTAAATACATTCAACTTGCTCCTATTTAGCAATTAGAATGTAACATCTTTTGGTATCTTTTGGGTTTTTTTTCCAGATTTAGCAGTCTGAACTTGTCAAAACACAGATATTATTTTTATTTTTTATTTAAATTCCCTTTTAGAAGGCAGGTGATAGCTTTTAAGTGATAGCTGTTCTATGCTGACTTGATAGTTTGTACAGAAAGAAATGCTGACTCAAAGCTGCATGCTGGAGTTGTTAAATAAGTGCTTTCTCATAAATGATAGAATGATTGTTTTGAACTTCCTTAAAAATAAATTTTAGAGTTGATTGACAAAATCTTTTACAACTTTTAAATTGTCCACCTGCTTGGATCTTCCTTGCCTTATTGTGAGGGAAAATGGATGATTTTCACAAGTACAGTAAAGTACACTTAAACTTACCACTCTGAGGTAAGTATACTTCACTATATCTTAGCCTTCTAAACATACCTTTTAATCTCCTCTCTCTGGAGAGTGCTTTGATAGACCTAACAGAGTGAAAATTTTTATTTTAATGCAGATTTATTAAAGTCTATCTCTCTCTTTTTTTTCCTTTTAGTTTTAAATTAATTCCAGTTTTGGATTAATGCAGTTTTCATGAATTTTTCACATTGCTCTGAATATTACCACTAGAAACTAAAATATAACCTCTTCAAGTTTTCACCTTGAAATCGTACAATAAACCAATCAATTTATGATCTGCTTAAGTAATCACAACTGAAATGTTTGAAAAAGAAGAATGTGTTTCCAGTCTGCTGCAAGGAGAGACTAAATCAAACAGGCTGCTCAGGGACAGACAAGCTGCTGTTCTGAAATGCTTATGCATTTGAAAATCTCTTCCATGATCTTAAACTTTTAGCATAAAAATTCTGGTTATGATTTCTCTGTTGTCATGAAAAATGGAAGTCAGGCTTATTTTCTGAAAGATCCCTTTAACAGCAGGATTTTCATGCTTAAAAATGTTAAATATTTGTTTTTCCCCTAATCCGGTTCTGAAACTGTTTCTTTCAGTAGAGTTGAAATAAAAATAATCAGCTGTGAATCATATTCTCTTCTTTGCCTGTCTCCATGGTAGGGAAGTGAATTAAATTGGTATGACCAAATGACCAATACCATCTCAGTCCTTGTAACAGTGCCATCCTTTTAAAATGTGAGCTGTTTTAGTCCTCAGTGCTGGGATTCAGACAGTACTCAGAATGTAGCTTCTGCTCTACCATGTAGTAGTTGGAGTACTCTGCAGTCTTACTGGAAAAAGAAGGCTCTAATGTCATTAAGGCATTATAGTTTGTTTATTTTGTGCATACAGAGAAAAAGATCAATTTATAGGGTTGGGGTGGTTTTTTTGTATGTGTGGGGGTTTTTCTTTTTTTTTTTCTTGTTGGTTTATTTTGGGGTTTTTTTTTAAGATGTAGAAGATAAAAAGAAATGGAATTCCCCTTGGAAGAGTAGAATTTGTTTCATGGAAGCATTAACCATGCTTCAACAGTAACATATATCTCCTGTCAGATTTCTGAATTTAAGGAAATGATAAAATAATCAAATTTAAAACTTTAGATGATCTGGACTCTCAGTCACTCAGTCTGGTGAGTATCTGGATATCATATCTCTGTTTGCTAACATACAACATGAAGTGTTTAAAAGGTTTGACTCTGCATGCAGGTCTCATGTGAGAAAATACTTATCACAGGAGAGCTGTACAAGATACTTACGGTCTCCAAAGAAGGGACAATATAGTCCACAATTCAAGGAACTTTAGTTAGTAAACAAAGTTTACTCCAAAATATGCAACAATGGAATAGTGAAGCATAATAAGTGTTAGACACTTTTCCCAGAAGCTGTATGGGTCTTGCATGCAAGGTGATATACAGAGCTCTCATAAGATTTTTCTGGCATGTACTTTTTTCTTCTTTGTTTCCCTTAGCACAGGAAAACATCCGTAAGTGATTCTAATAATGCACCTGTTATGTTCTCTTCCTCCTTAACCTGCCCTAATGAGTTGAAATTGCTTGCTTTTTAAATACAAGACTTCAGAGAAACTGTTTGGATTTTAACAATATTCACTGAGAAAATGTCTTGAAGTACATTCTATTAAATTTAATTGCTGCCTTTCTTACTGTGCCATTGTTAGAGTGTTATATGACTTGGGAAAAACAATTTGAGTGTGTGTTGTGTTCTAAGCTGTTGTTGAGACTTGAATGGAACATACAGATGTCTGTATATTAGGAACTTGACCTGGAAATAAAATATTTGGAATTTGTACATTTGTTTGTATAGTAATGGCAGGAAGCCCCTTGTGTATGAAAGGGCTCAGTAGGATGATCCAGATTTCAACACTTCTATTGCTGCAAGTACATGGTCTGGTAGTGATTAATTTCAGTATCCATTGGAGGCTTCTTCCTAACCCTGCAACACTTGAAAGAAACACATTTGGTGAATTTTCCAGTCTGACATCACAAAGCAGACATACTCTCCAAATGTTCTCACTCGATTCAGTGATAATTTGTTTTGTTGGTTGTCAGTGAAATAAAGTATTGTGACTTTATTTTAGGAACAGCAGTAAAAACTGAGATCCATATTTTGCTGAAATACTGAACAGTAAACCCGAGTCTTTTCCTTGCAGTAGTGGACAGCATTAAAAAAAAGAATTTTTATTACTGAACATTTATGTAGTAATCTCATATCTAGAGAAAGACTTGCTAATATGAGGTTTTTAAAGTTACTTTGTGAGATTTTGGCACTGGTGAAGGGAAGGACAGTGTTGATGTTTTAAATCCTGATATTTAGCACAGCAAGGACCTCACCATAATTGAGGCAACTGCTGTAGAAGAAGATTGGTGATACACTAATCTGGTTCTTGAGAGACCTTTTACAATGCCAGTAATAACTGGTTAGAATTTGACTGGATTCGTAGGCACTGGCAGAAGCTGAGCCCTCAGTGCTGCTCCTACTGTTTAAATCTTTTTATATGTAGGTAGTGGGAGCCCTTTGGATTTGTTAAAGACTTTGAGTCTTTTCCAGCTCTGTGGTAAAACACGTCTTCTGGCAAGAAATGATTTGTGACATACAGAACTGAGTAGGAAAGATTTAGAAAATGGATTCTAAAAGAGGTCACTGTCATTAATTTAAATTTGTTTCTAATATTTCAGATTTTTCTTCTTGCCTGTCCCCCATGTCGGACTGCAATGATTCTCTTCAGGTACTACCTCTTCCTTACTGTATTTCCATCTACTTGTACAACGTATTTTAGAAGTTAATCGCTGCTTAATCTATAAAATACTAAGGGAAATATCAAGTTGGAAAGGCATATTGATTGGATTGAAAAATGACACCTTGAAAAGGATCAGGGCTTAAATCAGGGTGCTGGGCCCCTTATCCTTGCTTCTTGTGTGTTGATGGGTTTGGCCTCTTGGGGGAACAGGAATTAGCTCATTATTAGCTCACTTATGAACAGGAATGCATATTATTGTATGAGCTACTATAATTTGTGTCATGGGCCTTGAACCTTTTTACCATCCTCAGTAGAAATTAGTAACTGGGCCTTGCTGGAAGTCATGCAGGCAGTCTGGGTCTGATTTCAAAATTTCGGATAGGTAAAGTGAAATAGGCAAAGCAAATTCTCTCTGGCTTCATTGGGTATTTCTCAGATCTGTGCAGTCTTTTCTAAAATACTGCATATTGTTACTAACTTCTGCAGCAGCAGAGCCCAGGGTGCAGCTGGGGGTGCAGCCAACGTGTTGAGGGGAGGGTCAGGAACTTGGCACTTGGCAATGGCTGTAGCTGCCACCACGGCATTAAACTCTGCTCTTCCTTGTCTTAGTCTAGGCAAAAATGATGCTGGGGGAATGCCTTAGACAGTGTTTCTGCAGCTTTTCCCTGCTGTTCCTTATTTCTGCAGGGATGTCGCTGAACAAAGTTTCTGTATTAGCATTTCTGTCTTGGAGAGTGTGAGATGTATGTCTGCTGTCCAGGAAATCCTTGCTAAAGACCAGTTGTAGAGTGGAGGCCACAATATTTGTTGTTTTTCAGAAAGGGTGTATCTATTTTCTAACACCCTGACAGCATATAAATTATATTTGAAAATCTGTTTTAAAATTGTAGTACCTTTTCCTCCCTCAAGTTACTTTTAAATTCCTGGGAGTTTGACAGACCGTGGTGGGAGACAGTTTATTCTTTACTTTGTGTCTAATGTAAAATAGACTGAAACAGTTTTGATACCAGTTTTCTGTTCCTGTGATCCAACAGTAGTTCATAAAAAAGATGGCTGAAAGCTATACAAATGATGGTATATAATAATACTTTCCTGCCTTGTGCTTTGCTTAGGACTTGCTATTGCATTTTGATAAATGTAATTATTTTATTTAAGGGACTTCTTTCAAATTCTTAAAGCTTTACTTTGAAGCTCTTCATGCACAGCATTAAAGAGGAGTAAAACCTTTTATCAAAGATGCTATATTAAGCTCTGGAAGACAAGTGAACAGTAGAATTCCAACTATTTAGCAGCTTGCATTATGAACAGGATTATGGGCAGCCCAGGCTTTCTAGGAATCCAAAGCTCATTATAGAAAGCAGTCCTACTTTAGGAAATTCTTTAAGTGTGTATTTAAAGATAGGATTTTGTCCAGTTTTATTGCATTTAATAATGACTTAATTCAAATTCAAGCTTAAACCATTTTGAAGTGTCTTGCTATCTTTTATTGAAGATATACTACATAAAAGACATGAAGATATTATGATTGCATTTTATTTCCATCTGTGAAAATAATATCTCTTCTCTTTTCTAAGGTTGCAGATGCATATGCTGAATGGGGCCCTCTTAGCATTGCTGTTTCCTGTTGTGAATACACGCCTGGTGAGTGTACTGTGGTTTTCCTCCTCCATTTATTTATTTCTAAAAGATTATCTTTGGAGAGATGTCAGATGTTTGCTTCGCTTGGCCTTTTAAAGTTTGTTTTACCAGGCTGTAGACTCCTGGTCACTACAGTGGAGCCAAAATAGCAATCTTGGATTTTCGGGTGTTTATAACTTGGTATGAAAAGGCAGCACTTCTGTATTGAGTGTTAGTCCCATTCTAGCCATTAATGGAGGGAAAACTTAATGTCTTTGAAAGAGGCTTTCACAGGTTAGCCTTGTGGCCTGTGGTCAAAATTCAGTTTCAGACTTTTCAAACGTTGTCAATGTAAAATTCCTCAGGCCTGGAAAATGCCAAATGTTGTTGTTAGCTGTCATTCCCTCTCCCCCGAGATTAGGCACAGCAGATTTTTTTTTTTTTCCCATACAAGTTTTCAAATCCGCTGTAAAACTTCAGTCTCCTGGACAAAAAAATTAGCCTGTTGGTGTTCCTAGTGAGATTCTTAAACCCATTGAGATTTAAAGCTAAAAAAAAGCTATTTTGAGTGTGAGTCGAATGAAGTATTTTTGAGGATTATTTAAAGAGCTGTTATCCATGCATAAGTAGAGGGGGTGTATATGTATATGCACATATGACTAGATGCTTTTAATTTTTTTCATATGATTTATCTGCAAAAATCTGTTGTTGCAGCTATTTTAAAGTCTGTTTTAAGACAGATATGAGCACTGTGTCCATAATAGAGGGTGAATCAATATTATTAACAAAATGGTTGTGGGCTTCAGAATCCATTTTGTTAGTGGATCTCCACTTGCAAGTCTTGACTGTCTAAATAAGATGAAGTATAAACTTAATGCTTATGTGCAGTTTGCAATTACATTTTATTAAAACTTGGTACTGTTGAAGAGGCAACAAATTAATAAAACAAGTGTTCTTTTCCAGGTAAGGAAAACTCTTTTTATTTTGTACTTAAAACCATCTAGGTTTTGAGTATATATAACCTTAGGCATGACAAAATTGGTCTGGGTAACCTTTGAAGGAAAAAATGTTGAAGTAAAAAAGTAAAAATGTTGAAGGAAAAAATGTTTAATAAATCATTAGCTTGTATTTTCTCTGCCATTATCACAGATCTCATTTTAGGGCAGTGGTGATTAAACAAGAAAGATACAGACTACTTATAAAATTGTTCCTGTAATTTGGAACAGAGTAGCCAAAAGATACCGTCCAAGAGTAAATATTTTTGGAATAATTACAACTTAGGATATTTTTGGCCTAACAGCTGCTTGCCAGGCTTTTCACTTTTCCATGTTTCTTCTGGCACAGGATAATGTGGGTGATGTTGTACAGCATTGCCTTGATCCAGGCTCTCTCATGGCAGACACACATTCTGCTCCACAGCTCTCACTGTGGTTTTAACACCAACGTTGTCCTGAAACAGGAAATGTCTCCTAAAACCTAGTGGGAATTAAAAAAAAAAAAAAAAACCTCAATTTTTTCTTAGCTGGCTGCTCTGTTTTCTTAATACCTAAGTGAAAAACTTTTGATTCAGTCATACAGAATGAGAGACAATCATTGCTTCAGCAGATGATGAATGTTTTAGTGGGTTTCAGGATTTGGATCCTAAGTGCTAATTTGTTCAAAGTAATTTCAGAACACCTCTTACATTTTGTGGCGCAGTCTGTTAGGGTCATGTGTTTTTGCTACCAATTACATTACTTAATGAAATGCAAATGTCTTCTTGTAAATATGCTTCACTGTTAAGTTATCCTGAAGTGGAAGCTTCTGGCATGGTTTCATGGTTTCTATTTTCTTGTAATGTATCTCAATTTTTTGTTGTTGTTGTTTTGTTTTAGAACCTCAGTAATTTCCAAATTCTTTTAAAATAGTATTGTATTGCCAGTGAAAATGGAGAGTTGACATATTCACTGAAACTACACTAGAAAGTTTCTACCTTCTGTTATTTTAATCTTTCAGTCAAACTATGCTAAACAATGCAGTTAAAAATCTTGTTGGACTATAACAGGCACCTGGGATGGTGTTCAAAAAATGTAGCCTGAAAGGTGAGGTCAGCCTATTCTGTTCTTTCCAAGAAAATATTTTCCTGCCTTGCCATGAGGTTGAGGTGCCAACAGTTAACAGACTTAAGCAACAGATGCACTGACTTGTATTTTTGTATATTGCAGTTATTTGCTATATTATTTGTCATGTGCTGATGGAATTGAACTCTGTGCTTTGGGATAGACATTGGATAAAGATAAAACTGTTTCTTGTCCGGTCAGTGCTTTTGTGAGTTCTTCTAACCCTTTCAGAAATAAAGGGGAAGAAGATGCCTAGGAAATTGGCTTGTTAGGCTCCCAAAAGGGAGCCAGCCAGGTATAGGAGGATATACAGGAGTAGAAAGATTCCTTTTTACTCTGTATTTATATTCTATGACACACAGTGTAGGTCCTGATAACCTGGCTGTGCATGAAAAGTCATTAAACTGCCACAAAGACTCCAACTGTTTGGAAAGTAACTGGGTTTGCTGAAGCTTTCATGTTTCATTAATCAATTTTAAATGAAAGTCTTTCCACTGGTTTAAAACTGGGGATTTTTTACAAGCTGATGTCCTGAAAATGTTGATATAGATAAAGTAAAAAACAGGACATGTCCCAGAAGTGTTGGATACATGGGTGTCAGCTCATATGGCTGAGATGGTGCAATTTTAATGTTTCCAGAAGCTGCTATATTCTATTCTTAGAACTATTTGGCCTGAGAGAATCACATTCTAAATCTGTGGTAGGAGCAGAATCATACTCTGACCAGGACTTTGAGTGCATTCTGTGTATGCTCCAGTCATTGGCTGCTGTATTGTTGTTGATTGTTAGAGTAATAATTCACTGCACTAAATAGTTTTCCTGTAATGGCTGTGCCTGCACAGCAGAATGGAATAGGTTTGGTAGCACGTTGTCATCTCTAAACTGGCTTAATCTAACTGGCACAAGGGAAAACAACAGGAACAGTGGGGGGCTGTTGAGAGATTGTGCTTGTGTGGCTGGTAGGTGATAAAGCCAAAGTTTGTGCATGTTGAGGCACTTGTACATGCTGTGTGAATTAAAATGGTATGAGTGTGTCATTTACTGATAATGTCTAAGAAGGTGGCTGGTACTGTACAGTTTGGTGTTTATCAGGCTGTGTTCTAGGTGTCCTACAGGAAAGACCAGAATCTGAGAGTTGAGTCCCTTCTATTCCTTTTCTGCCACACTCTGCAGTCTTTGTCGAGAATGATGGAGGAGGTGCTTGTGAACATTGCAGTGCTTGAGCCAGGGTATAAATAATTAACAGAGTGGAGTGCTACTGTCAGAAACCAGAGCAAAGTGTCAACCTGTGAGCCCACTGAAAACCAACTGCTGTGTCTGAGTCTTTAATCTAAATTAGCATTATCCGTTCTCTTTTGGGGTGAACTCAAAATATCTGACTTCTGGGCTCCACTCTACTGCTGCCTTGAAGAGATCTTTCTAAAGCTGAGTTCAGTGCATGGAAAGATCTCATTGTTCTCTTTGGGCAGTAGCTGGTTTGTTGGAACGTGAAGTCTTACTTGTTTTCACAAAGAGATTTTTTAAATCCTTGATTGATGGGAGATCCCTTGTGCCTTGTCTTCATTTCCAGTTTCTCCTCACATGTGAAAGGTGCTTATGCTGAGTGTGTCTTTTATTGACAAAACTGTTTATAGACAAGGCACAAGATGCATGTGAGTTAGTTGCTCAGTACAGCTTGCTTTTTCTGCTTGTTGTAGCCTGGCTGTACAACTTGAGTGCTTGGTTGTACAGCAACTCTGCAGCTCTATAGCAGGAAATGCACTTGCAGAATCAGCCAGGCTTCAGAACAAGCTGTCTTTTACAGTGGGAAAAAGATGTTTTGTTTTACACACAAAAAAATACTGTCAACAGTACTGCAGCATAACAACTGTTACTCTGTTCTCAGGAGTGTCCCAGCACAGTGTTTGTGTAACAGATCCTCCCAACTCCACGGCTGTGGAAGCCCTTTTGACACCACAGATAAATGGAGAATGCTCCTTGGCAGGAGCAAGTGCCTCATGTTGTGGTGTTTATATCAGGAGCAATTGTTTCTGAAGTGGGAGAGGTACAGCTTTTTTCTCCAGTTAGGATCACTGCTTTAGCCCCATCCCAAATAATTTTAATTCCTTCACTTTGCTCTCTGTCTTGTTCAATGAAGGACAGTAGGAAAGGTTCAGATTTAGGAGACCTCACAATTTTCATGAAGTTCTTGCTTTTGCTCTAGTTACTTTGTTTGTGTTTGTCTTGGTACAGAATACTTGGAATGAAATAACCCAACAGATTGTACAGGAGGGTTGGTATAGCTCAGTCCCTCCAGGAGCTGGCTGACCACCTTGGAGGTTGCCATCAGGACACACACGGTGTCCAGTGGGAGAATGCCAGGACTAGCATAATCCAGTTGTTGATTTTAGAATCTTCTACTTTCAAAATAGGATATAAGAATTTTTATTTGAATTTAAAAGATCACGATGTTATTTACCAACTCTTTGACTACTGGTTAGGAAGAAAATCAAACTCTCTTTCAACCTCTCTTCTATTGATGTAGAAATTTCTGTAATGTTTCAGTTTCAAGGCTGTGACTTCAGTGTCTCAGAAGAGTCATAGAAAAGGAAGCTTTTCTCCCCACCCCCTGTTTCCCAACACACAAGCCACAGTGGTAGATCCCATGTCTGAATTCTTCTGGCTGTAAAATGACAGAATGAGTCTGCATTTGAACCAATGTTTTTCATTATTCCCACGAGATTTCCTACTTGTGGTATTGTGCAATTTTCAATTCAGAAAAATAATGCAACAGTGTGACTTTTCAGCTCTGTAAGTCAGATGCAGTAAAAAGATGAATTCTGAATTTTTGAGTGTTTTCTACTACTGCTCAGTTTTAAATGTGCTGCTTTAGTCTAATAGATATAGGCTAAGGTACTTATAGATGGGAGTAACTTTCAAATACAGTGCATCCCTTTTCTAAGTGATAAAGAGCTAGAAATAGTTGGGTCTGGATTAGGAGGCTCAAACACAGAGTTATGGCTGAAGTTATTTTTAGTATTATTTTAGGTGTCTGACTTCTTAGAAGAGAAGTTACACAAATTCAAATAAACACACAAATGGCTAATTGTAATTTCCCAAAAGTTGGCAGCAAGGGAGAAATACCTAATTCACTCTTAACTGGTAACTTGTTTGCAATAATTCTGCAGGTTGTCTTTAAAACCAGTAAATGACTGGTCATTTTATATTTTAATTTATATTTGTTCAAGCTTAGCAGTTCTGTAAATGCATGCAGGTTGCTATAAATCAGGTCTTTTGATTTTTTGCACAGGTCTCCTCAGTAATTACTTGTGTGTATATAGATATATATGTATGTGTATATGTATATATATGTATGTGTGTATGTATATATATGTGTGTGTGTGTATATATATTCTTTTATATATAAAAGACCACATTTATAGAGTTCTCTCACAAGGTGGCAAGCATCTTTTCTTTCTAAAAAGACTCCTATGCTGTGGGGGTGTGCATAATTTCTGATTTAATTATTTGAGTGATTTGAATTGTTATTGGTAATTCATGCTAGCAAAGAAAGGAAAGAGCAACCTTATGTTACTCCTTCTTTGTTGTGCTTATGGCTAATTTTGGGAATTACCTACTGGAAGTGCAGTGTTTGTGTTAAGGGGGATGGAATGGATACAGTTAGCTGCACTTTCCAGGCACTGACCATTAATGTTTGTTATTATACATAGGTGATAAAATAACTGAACTGAAGGCATTGTCATGGGTTAGAAAGAGAATTGTTCCTTGTAACTTGGTTGTTAATGGTAAAAAATACTTACAAATATTTTCCTTATTCCACAGCTTCCATTTGAAACAGAGATTTATTACATCCAGCATGTGATGCTCTATGTTGTGCCCATCTATCTGCTGCACAAAGGAGGTAGGTAGGAGTTTACTCCCTATGGATTGGACTGGTCCTATGGAATGAAAACACTGTGCTTACTGATACCACCACTTTTATTCTTACCCTTTTTAAACCAATTTTCTCTGTTTTTAATTAATAGTTCCTGATGTTCTAGTGTTCTAATGTTGGAGTTTTAACACAGGTAATGAGTTGTGTCAGGCACTAAACAAAAATTTTAAAAATGGTCTTTTCTCTGAAGGAATATTTAGAATGTATTTGCACAATGTGTGTTTTCTTGAGCAGCATCTCTGCCATCTTGCAATATTCTCAGTTGTTGGGATTTTTTTTTAAGATTTTTACCTTCTTGGATAAAAGAAGGTAAAAATCTTAAAAATTCTTAAGAGACTTCTCCAGTCTCTTAAGAAGTACTGGAGCTCAAAATGAGCAAAAAAAAATATTAGTTGTATAGTTAGATGAATCCCAGAAATTCTGAAGTTCCAGTGGAATGTAGTGACACGTATCACTGAAATTAACTAAATAGCTTGTTATCTCTTCTAACAGTATTGCTGTCTTGCATTCACTTATGCCACAACAGTTCAGTAAGTCTGGGAATTCTAAAGTGTTTCCCTGGCCAGTGATTTTTTCAGTTGCAGATCCTCCAAGGGAATGCACTATACATTCAGCTGGTGTGGTGCTCTGCCCCCCTCTAGTGCTGACATGCCTCTAGCTGCATTTTCTAGCAGAGCTGGATTGTTCCATCCAGGAAATAAAATATGATCATTTGTGATCCACATGTTCAGTAGCCTTCAATGAAAGCCCTGAGGATGTGATGTCAAGCAATGTGATAAAGTCAGGCTCTTCCATCCTGCTGAATCCATTGTGTTCTATACCAGTGGTCACTTACAATCCTTCACCCTATTTCACTGTAACCTTTGTGTTGGAGTGACCTGATTGCACTGTGACCTGCTGAGTGAAATTAAGAAAAAATTATTCAAAGGAAAAGTCAAATCTTGTACTTCAAAAGATTATTCTATTTCTTTTATCAGGGAAATATGCCAGCCATATTTTAATTTTAATCCACCCTTGACAGTCTAAAATTCTATCAAATAATGCCAATGTGCAGGGTAGTTGTAGGAGTTACACAAACTCGTAATCTTTGCAGGAGGAGGGTGAGGAGCAGGGGGCAGAAAGCATAAGCAGCCGTGGAGTGAACTGTAGGTAGTGACAAACAAAGCTATTGTGATGTCAGTAAATCACTTGGTGGCCTTGGAGTTCCCATCTGAGGTCACTTTAAGACATGTATATCCTTTGATTTAAAATTGCTTGGCCTTGGGTGATCCATGATGTGTTCTTTTGATTGTTTGGTGGTTTGGTTTGGCTTTTTCCTTGTTTTGAAGTAGAGGTTCTCAGGGTTCTTCAGGACCTGGGACTGACAAGAACTGGATTTGCAGTTGGATGGGTTTGATGCTGGACACTTGTCACCCTGGCTCAGTATTCTGAACCCCTGCCCTGTATTTATGTACAGGTATTTGCTGCCATCTAATGTTCACATGGTGGCAGTAAAATTGCTTAAAGCACTTAGTTGGCTGAACCTGTCAATTGTGATTGCTCTGGGGTGTTTAACTGATAACTGCTCTATTTCTTATGCACTTGGCTCCTCATCACCTGACTGGCTGTAATTAACAAAACACCCATGAACTCCTGCCATAGGTGACCTAATGGATCATTTTTGGTGGAAAAATTACGCAGCCTAAAAAATATTTGTTAATGTTAATTTTGTAATTTCACTAGCACCTCTGTTTAAGTACTTTCTGAGTGGGTCACACAGTCTTGAGTTCTGTATCTTGTGAAAATTACTTTTTCATCACTGACATCGATCAGCATGCAGCTTGATTTCAGTATTGTAAATAGAAATTTCCATCAGTGAATCTGTGGATTATGATTGAGAGAAGTAATCGAAAGGTAGAAAATTGAAAAAAATGAAAATGAATGGTCCGTATTTGGAAAAATATACTACTTCAGTTTCATTGGAAACTGCCTATATTACTGGTGACCTTGATAGGATCCAAATGTTTCTCAAAGATAGGGTAAGCAGAACACCTGAAGCAGAGTGGATTTGAGGCTCAGGCTATAGAGAACTGCACTCTCAAGTTTGCTTGCAATACCCTAATCAGGTATTGCACCAGCCATGTACACACATCCAATTGCCTGCTGAAGTGTTTCCTCTTTGAAAGGAAACTGGTGACAGTAAGCAAGGGCTGTAATATTTTATTTTCTGTCTTTTCCTGCTACTTATTACAGTGGTGCACTGGTCATGTTGCACTGGCAACCTTCATGTCCTTCCTGACCCTGAAATTGTGGGGGCTTTACCACACTCAGCAGCACGGGGATGAGAGAGGTGTTTGGAACTCAGCGCTCAGTGTTACACAGTGAACTCACTGGAGCTCAGGGACATGGATCCATTGTGGGGATTAAAAACTCCTCTTCCTCTTCCCTCTCACTCCTCTCTGTACTGACTGGATATAAATTTCCATACTTCCCTTTCATAAGGTATTTTCTTTCTAAGTGCATATATGCATGTATACATAGACATGCATGCCAGGCTAGACAAATTAAATGCTTTTGCACCATGGCTCATCTTTCTTGGCAGCACTAAGAGGCTCTCATGCAAAATAGATGTAGTGTGGATGTAACAAGCCAGCACACGAGAGTCCTACCTCAAGTCAGTTCTTACATAAAGTATATCTGCAGTTGGCACTTTTATTTTACTGGATGAATCTCATCTTGTGTCACCTGCCTCCCAAAATTGCAGCATGCATCTGAGCAGGACACAGCATTCCAGAAACTGCTGGAGCAGTTGAACCAGACCTTGCAGGTCACTGTTTTCTCTTGTCCTTAAGAAGTGAGACTCTCAGAGACCTTCAGTGGGATCAGGTCAGCTAAGTTCTTAAAATGTGTATTCTTAAGATAATGAAAAAAAATCTGATTTGCACTATATCAGGTTTAGAGACTGATGATAACTCTTTCTGTCTTAAGCTTGATTGGTCAGGTTTTCCAATGGATTTGACAAGGTCAGGTGTGCGCCTTATTTCAGAACATCAAATCATATTGAAAGTTAATCAAGGCGGAATTGTTATTTCTTTAGTGCAATGTTCAAATGATACTCTACATTACATTATTCCACAGCAGATTGAAATAAGGGTGAACTTGTAGCAGCTGCCTAGAACTCGGAAGATAATCTGCCCTGTGTTTTGATATCCCCAGTATTATTTATTTGAGTGTTGTCCTGGTCTTTTGAGATTTTCTAAGCCTTCTGATGTTTATGTTCTTGTAATGGAGTTTCTCTCACACTTTCATGTAAATAATGATTGCTTGCATTCTTTACAATGCTTACTCTTTGTAAGAGGAGAAGTTTGACGGACTGTTAGTGTGACCAGTGTGGTTGGAAAGGTGGCAATGCCATCCTCCAATCCACTGTCACTTTTGGAATTCTATAAATGTTGAGGTCTGAAAAATAAAGTGATCTTTTCCTGTTCCTGTTCGGATGCTGGAACATCGTGTGTGAGTGTGTTATTCTTGTGACGCAGCCGTCACATTTGAGTTAGTAACTGAAGTAGGTAGAAGAGGCTGTTGGCGTTGAGTTGTTTGGGATTCTGTGGCTGCAGGGAGTGATGCTGAGCATCTGTCCGGCAGCTGAGGGCAGGTCTGTCCGGCAGGTCTGTCCAGCAGCTGAGGGCAGGTCTGTCCGGCAGGTCTGTCTGGCAGGTCTGTCCGGCAGCTGAGGGCAGGTCTGTGCAGGTGTGTCCGGCAGGTGTGTCCGGCAGCTGAGGGCAGGTGTGTCCGGCAGGTGTGTCCGGCAGCTGTGGGCAGGTGTGTCCGGCAGGT
>VZRH01004994.1:2703578-2733982 GCA_013397555.1 Urocynchramus pylzowi | reverse complement strand
CTGTGCCCGGCGCCGTGAGGGCGGGCAGCTCCGCGTTCGCGGCGCAGGGAAGGCCCTGGGTGAGGGGGGCCGGGCGGCCATGGCCTCGCGAGGGCCGGGCCGCTCTGTGCGCTGCCCCGTGTGTCTTAGGAGCCGATTTGCCGCTTAATAAATGAGTTGTTTGCTGGTTATAGAAGCAGAATTTTCTTCTTAGGCAAGTGCTGTATGTTTATAAGCAATGAAGAGCCAGTGTCTGACTCAAGTCGCAAAGCCCTTTTCTTTGCTGATCTGTCTTCAAAGGTGGCATCAGAAGAGAAGCTCTGTGGCATTGTCACACAGTCAGTTGAAGCTGTTGATTTTTATTTTCCTTTTCTCCCTTCTCACGGAGAATGCCTCTGTTGTGCTCAGCAGCTGGGCAGGAGCAGCCAGCGCCGGCTGCTCCCTCAGAGCAGGGCAGCGTTCCTGACCTCAGGACAACCTGCACTTGCTGGAAGATGCAGCACACAGATACCAAGTACAGATGAAAGGATCATTTTTCCTTTGGTTGTAAATTAGGAAAGTGCAATTAAAACACTAACTTTTCTTTTCCATGGGCTGTTAGGACCATATTTAAAGACCTTTTTTTATCTGTTGCACCCTAGGTCAGCCACTTTTCCACTTTGTGACACTTCCATGTCTTTAGCTAATTCTTTCCTTAGCTTTTTAAGGAATTGCCAAGCAGGCTTTATTATATACCGGTAGTAGTAATTCAGGGGAAATATCACTTTATATTTAGACTAGATTTATAACTGCCTAAGTATATCTATCTTGATGTTCATTGAAATACTTGATAATGTGTGATACAGCTCTTTTGCTGAAACTGAATTACTTAGAGACCTGTTGACTCTTGCATGTTATTTCCCTACTCTGCTTCCAGCAATTCCATGTTCTATTCCAGATTCCTCTATCTGCTGAATGCCCTGTAATTCAACATAAACATGTGGTTTGCTGTTGAGCTATGCTTGTGCTGAGGCACCTTGAGAAGCAGGGTAGCTCTGTGTGCTGTTACTCTGGCTGCAGGCCAAGGCTGCAGCCTCTATTGTAGCTTGAATATTTGAGGATAGTCTTGTTTGATGATTTAAGAGAGATGAAGAGGAAGAGGAGGGGATGTGTCCCTGTCCTGTGACCCTCTGAGCTTTATGCACTGGGCAGTTACAGTTAGTTTGAAAAATGAAATATCTCTCCAGGAGATGGAGAAACTTAGAAGGGCAGGTGCCAGTATCTGGAAGAACTGCTACTATATGAAGGTAGAGGAGGAGCTACTGCTTTATGTGATATAAAAAATGATTCCTGAGAGAAGCAGGTACTGTAAGAGCTCTGTCTGAGCTGGTTCTGATGAGAGTAGCTGGCACTGAGGGGAAACAGAAACCTGCTGGCATAAGGTACTAGTTTGAAACCTACACATGGAGTCAGAACAGCTCTAGGGGAAACATGGATTTCAGGATCATCCTCTTGAAAACATTTTTTTCCTGTTTTCCCCTTGAAAGGAAGTTTTATCTCTAGGCTAGCTCAATAGGCCACTCATCTGGAATTAACCCTCTGATCAAGGCAAATAAAAGGAAAATAAATTTGCCCGCATATTTCTGTAAGCTTGAAAATGAAAGAATTGTAATAGTTGCTCTGAGTTTTGGATTAAGAAGGTTTACTTATGATTGTTAGACAACTGATAGAGAGTGTGCAGCACTGGAAAACTCATAAAGCTCTATCAAATGTAGTGGGAATGAAAGCAAGACCTTAAAGAGATTATCTTAAACTCTACTAAATTAAAAATTTGTACTATATTTAGATTCTAATTTTCTAATTCAAACAGAGGAGTAATTTTCTCCTGTATTATGTTTTCACAGAAATACAAAAGGAGTATTGCTTTCTATTAAGTTGTGTTCAAATTTTCAGAAGCCTGTGTATTGAGAATTTTAAATAAAAATAATGGTTAATAAGAATATTTGAACTAGCACATTGTGGGGAGGGAACAGTATAAAAAAATGGCATCTCTTTGTTGACCCTTAGTTTTTTAAAGCCATGCTTCATTTCCTAGATGGCAAAATTATCAATTTGGCATATTCAAGGTCAACAAAGTCTTGTTTAGAAGCAGATGAAGAACCCCAAAACCTTCAGTCTGTATGGAATCCTTCAAAACAATGCTGTTGAAGTAATGAAGTGTAATTTAAACTGAGGTATCCCCTGCTATGCTATTTCAACACAGGAGCAAACATGCAGCCTACCTAGATGGCCCCAGCTGTCAGGGGAGTGAGTGTTTTTGAGAATGAGATCAGTGCCAGACTGGCACTTGGACTAAATTTCTGTAACTGCTTAATGTATAAGAACTGCCCATGATCCTTCATAAATAGAGAGTGAAATTCTCTGCTCTCACCTATTGAAATTGATTTCCTATGCAAGCAGCAAGTAGCTTTTGCCAAAGCCAACACAGGCCCTTCAAACAGCCACTCAGCTGGCTCTCAATTTTCCTGTTTGTGTTTTTCTTTTAACAGACTGTGCTATGGAAAATAGACCACACTGCTCCATTAAACAGCAATCCATTGAATAGCAGGGCTGTAGAGTAATAAAATCTGCTGTGAGTATTTATATAATGAGAAATGTACAGAAAATATCCCAGATATGAATTTAAAATTAGTTTCCCAAAGCACACTGTGGAATCTGGAGTGCTCCAAAATGTTTTTGTGTGGAGGTCAGTGTTTCCTTTTTGTCCTTTGATGTCCAAATAGTGCTACTGCTGAAAATCACACCATTATTTTAAGGATTGCAAAGTCTAATAAGGAGGGATATTTTTAGTAGGAAGCAATACCAAAAATCTGTAGAGAGCAAAAATTGCTGATGTATTTTTTTTAAATTTTGCAACAGAGCAAGGATATAGCAGAGGGAAATTCCTTGTTGGAGGAACCTGAACAGCTCTGCTAATGGACCTCAGAAAGCCCGTTCCCTGATTAGACTGAAGCTGGACATGAGAAGCCTGGGTTCAAAGCCAAATTGTGCCATGGATCTGTGTTGTTGTTCTTGGTCTTTTAATGACTGTTGTCTCCCTCCAGTCTAATTTTATAGCTGGGGTCACTTGCCTGTATTAGTAGCTATACCCAACCTGCACTGTAAGTCACCTGGATATGGAGGTGTCTCTGTTTTAGCTTTCCTGGGTGCTCACCCCTTTAGACTCTCACCACGCTTTGTCAAATAATTTTGAAATAACACAGGCAACTGCCAACAGAAACCTAATTTGGTTTAGCACTGCTCAGCCAGTTCCCGGGAGCTGCTTTGATGCCTTATTTAAATTTCATGTTGTGTTTTGTATCTAGGTTAAACATGCACCTAAAACTGCAAGGACAATATAAATAAATTTTGCAAGTCAAGCAGTGTTTTCTTTACAGCAGAGGAGGGAGTACAAAGCGTTTCTGTAAAGCTTGACCAGGTCACCCAAAGTTGGTGCAGCCAAAAATAGAGCCATGATCTCCTGCACTCTGACACCAAGGCTCATTCCTTCTCCTCTTCTCTCTGTAATGAAAAACCATATTCAAGGTGGTGTCACCTATCTGATGTTTTCAGGCCATGGAGTTTAATGAATATCATTGCTGTCTGAGTCAAGACTTCTGTACTGTTTTCTACATAGGATGCCAGCTCTTAGCTCACACTTGCCAAGTGCATCCCAAGAATTACCATTGGGAATTTTTTCCCTTTACTGGCAGAACTCAAAGTGATTCCTGTAGAGTTCGCTTCTACCTTTGGTTTTACTTGCTGTTCAGACATCTGGCCTTTACCTTCCCACTGCAAGAAACCTTACAAGCTGCCCTGTGCTTTCCAAGTAGTTCCTGTGCCCAAATGTATCATGGGCTCCCCAGGTCCAGCCTGCTCACTGACCACGGTGTGCAGCGGTGCCTGGGGTAATGGCCCTGCTGCTGGCTCCTCCTTAGAACCAGGAGGGCTGTGTGGGGTGCAGGTGTGCTGCTGCTGGCACTCACACACACAGTCTTAGCCTGTGCAAGCAGCAGCACAGCACTTATGTCCTTGGGAGTCGGCACTGCATGGATGTGCAGTTTTAGACAACAGCTTGTAGGTGATTTTGAATCTGTAGCACTCACAAAATGCTATTTAATTGAACTTATTTCAGGTAGCTACTGCAAAATCAATTTGAACTGACATGATGGGTACAAATTATGGAAGGAAACTATACAGAAAATAATTTAGAAAAGGGCCAAAGATCTTGAGGAAGCATTGCTCTAGAGACCTTAAACCTGAGCTGGGATGAAGCATTAAACAGTGAAGTGGTCACAGCAGTTACTTGTATTTATCTCCACAGGATGCCATACACAGGCATTTTCATAGCAGCTGAGGTCTGCTGGGTGCTGTGGTAGCTACTTTGCATGTGGAGTTATTTAAGTTCCCAGTAGCCTTGTACAGTGTATGCTGAAGTGTTTCATTACTTCCTGGTAATTACTGAGTGTGCTGGCTAGCCAAGGCCAGCATCAATATTGCACTCTGTGCTCTAAGCTGTCCTTTGAGTACTGGATACATGTTCCAGTATTTAATAATATCTAATGGATCAGAGAGCAGATAAAGGCAGATAAAAATTGCCAGTGTATTTTTATAATCCTCTGAAACTCTTACAGCAGCCAAACATCATGACATTGTGCATCTTCCCTTCATGTTCTGAGGCTGTTATTAAAGTCATAAGGAAAGTAATATTTTTCCACATATCTTACAGTGCAATTTTCATGTCTGCTAGCAAGAGTCTACAGAACTCTGTAAACTGGTTTTGTTCTTACCCTATGAAATTTGAATATTTAATTCCCAAGATAGTCTTGTATCTATGAGTACTTTTATTAACTCTGATTTCCTTGGTACATTCTAGATCAGGGAACATTGTGTTTTGTCAGTAAAGCCGGGTTTTGAGAGGGTAGAGAAAGGTTGGAATAATATATCTGCTACTTCATTTGAAGGGAAAAAGTATTTTACAGTATCTGTGGTATCTACTGATTATAAAACTGTTTGTAGTGTATATCTGAAAATATCTCCACAGCAGCTTTCATTAAAAGCACAGCCTGTCATTAATGGATTGACCACCTGATACAGCTTTTCTGTTCCTTGGCATTATTGGTGCAAGTTCCTTTTAATAGTTGTTAACCATGAAATTAGGAAATGACAATTCAGCTGTGCTCTAATAAAGGCTGTGCAGGACCTGCTGCTGCCTAAGTCAGTTCTGTGCATGCTGAAATCATAATCCCTGCAAGAAGCAGATGTTTAAGTATAAATAACCTGGTTTTTTTGAAGATCCATTGTACACCATTATTGTATTTATTTACCACTTCTGTGGTAGAAGGAAGAATGAAATAAAAATCATTGATGTTGGTGAAAAATAGACAGATTTAGTGAGGTAACATATTGTACATTTCACTGCTGGACAAGGAGGAGGGAAGAAGCTGATCAGGATGCTTCAGGTAAGAAATAAAGCTCTCAAATATTAATTACTATCATGGTATTGAGGAGGTTATCAGCTCAAGCCAGATGTCCTGACATGCAGGAGAGAGAGGATTATTCACTGAGAGTGTGATGGGCACAGCAGTGCAGCTGAACATTAATGTATTCCTTTCTTTTCAAGGTATCTACACTCCTGAACCACTCTGCAATTTCTGGTGGGCTCTTTTATCCACGGGGTTTATGTTTGTGTATCATTTTAGCATCTTGCAGATCCTGGGATTGGTAAGTAAACCCAGGTTAATAAATGGATAGTCTGCAAGTACATTCAGAGCAAAAACACTGAGTAGTTTGAGTGTCCAGGTCTACATGGATAAGACTACTTGCATGCAAATTTTTGATAAGGCTACTTGTATGCAAATTGCATGTTCTAACGAGCATTTGTATCTTACATCTTGCAAGTACTGGTAAAATAGTTCATAGATTGGTTATGTACCTGCATAAATCCATTTATTAAATACACAATGGAATTTGGATCTCCTTTTTTTCTGAAAGCTGCCCTACTTGTGTTGACCAAATGTGTGTCACCTGAACATTTTTGATTATTATGGTAATTCTCTAAATTTTCACTGTTTTTAGGTGAATCAGTGCAAGATAAAAACATTATTAATTGATAAATTTATTGTTGCTTCCTCAGGTTACAGAAGTGAATTTGAACAACATGTTGTGCCCAGCCATCTCAGATCCTTTTTATGGGCCCTGGTACCGAATCTGGGCATCTGGACATCAGACTGTCATGACCATGACTCATGGGAAGCTCATAATCCTGCTGTTTCACAGTGCTGTCCCCACCCTCAAATGGAGCATGGACTTGCTTAGACTCCCAGCTAAGAAAATAGACTGAAATTTCTCCCCACAAAGTAGTTCATACAGGAAGCAGAGATATATGGAAAACAAAATGGGGGGGGATGAGAGGACAATGGCTTTATACTTCTTCCCACAGTTTTTTGCCTCAAAAACACTCTGTAATGAAGTGAGTTTTTTTTTTTTTTTAACCTGCTGTTTCTCACTGCCTATTGCCAATGGCAAAATTAGTGGCCTTATTCTGGGGAAGGTTCATGTTTTATACATTTTGTATAGATTACAGTAGAATCTTGCTAAGCCACCATTTAAAATTAGGCCAGGACATGTCCACATTCCAGCAAAGAGAGTGGAAGTGCTACCTCGTTTTGACTCATTGTCCATTAAAGAATAGTACTCTTCTAGGATAGGAAATAATGCTGAATTATAGCACTCCACTGATGTGAGCCATCATGTTGAACTGCATCACCTGGCTTAACTCTTAAAGCTTGAATGTTCCAAAATGGTCACAGGAAATCATGCACACTTAATCTTCCAATCAGCAGTGAGGTTCTACTGTATTTTCTTAAAGCTGGTTGAAAATGTTGGGGAACAATAACTCATTATTAAAAAATTAATCAACTACTTAATTTCTAAGCTGCAGTGGATAAGTACCTATCTAGTGAAGTCCCATCATGATGCTTTGGAGATGCTTTTATTTTGGTGAGGGGAAAAAAAGAATGTTGAAATAGTTTCAAAAGACCATGTTATCGTATGATAAGATATTGCATCCACTGTTCTGTCCTGACTTTGAACAAAGTGGTTTTTTTCACTTACCTTAGACTGGAGAAGGAGTGGAGATACAAAGTCCAATGTAAACATCAGGGTTTTTTGGTTTTTTTTATTTATATTTAGTAGCTTTTGAAACATTCCTGCTTCATCTGTGCTGATTCTCACTGACCAGACTGGTTGGTGAAGAAACCAAATGAAACTCTGTTCTCTCCCTACAGTTCTGCTATATCATGTGTATTGGTTTTAAAATACAGGTATAAAAAGGAATGTCAAATCAGTGCAGGCCTCTACTGCAAAGGGCATGTTCCAGTTTAGTAGCATGACCCATCAACATGTCTTTTGGAGAACAGGATGTAGATGGCAGAATGATCAACTGCATGTACCTGCTCAAATTTTGCGGAGAAACCACTGGGAAGAAAGAAAATCCTGTGTTCTTCCAGAATTGTGAGTCCATCATGCAGACTGTTGTGTTTCAGGGCTGCAGATTTTTCTTGTACAGTAGTTTGGGGGAATTTATAGATTAATTGTGTTGTCAAAGCTGTGACTTGTAAGATAAACCAAAACCATCATACCTCCTCCAGCTGGATCACCTGAAGATATGTGCTGAAGTTAAGGTACAGATGTTTATACCTCAGGAAGCAAAAGTAAGTTGACTTTTTTTTTTTTCATAAGAGAACAAGTGGCTACTTCAAATATTTTTACTCCATATGATTAAAAAAGTACACCTCAATCAGGAATACATTGTCCTGTATTCTAATTTACAAATTGGTTTCTGGCATTCTTCCATGCCTTGCTGTATGTGTGTGTGTATATATAAAAAAATATACTGTATGCTCACAACTTGAGAACATGCAGCATGTACACTTCTCTAAGTAGGAGCCTTTTCTTTTCTCCTTTTTTAAACTACAGCATTTCCTATCTGTAATCATCTGCTTCAGGGCATTCCAAACAAGTATAAAGCAGCTGCTGTTTGCCACCATTGACTGCCTCTGGTCAATTAAAACTGCAGGAGCATTAAAATGAGCTCAGGTGTCTCACTCAGTGCAGGCTCTTTGCTTGGAAAGCAAAATTTGCGAGCTCTTCTGGTTGACTTAAAATTCAGTAGCAGAAATGTGAACAGAGCTGACAGAGCCATCCCTGGGCAGTGGAAAGGGATTCCTGGTGCAGAGCTACTGGGAGTGGTTGCCCCTGCCCTCCCTCCCTCTCTCCCTCCCTGGTGGTCACTGGGCCCACCTGTGCTTTTCCCTCTTAGGCTGCTCCACTTGTTTTGAGTAACACAGAAATTCGAGGTGCAATTTCACCACATGGAGTTTGCTGATGGAGCTGCTCATCAGAATCAGTGGGGTACTTGTACTGTCCTTCTAAACCTTGTGTGGGCACTTTCTGGAACTTGTTGTCCCCAGCTCTAATGCTTTGCTTTGGATGTGCTCCAGAGCCTCAGTGTCTTTCCTGTAGTGACAGGCCCAAAACTTAAAATTATTCCCTCCTTCTCCATGCCCTTCTTTAAAGGCTTTTAGAACTTCATATTGATTTATGGTGACCCCCCACTCAAAACTGCATCAGTGTAGCTGAGACAGCTCCATAGAAGGGGAAGTACAGGTCAGAATGGGAGCAGAAAAGGAAAAAACTATTGAAACAATTGTTGTGGAACTTCACATCCTTCATTCCTCACCTATCTCTGGTATCTGCTGGGAATATGCATTAGCCAGAGCTTGCCACATGTGCAAAAACAGGAAAGCAGAGTACTTCATCTCTATAGCAGTTATTTGGTGTTTACCTGGCAGAGGCTGATTTTTCTTTTCCCTGAATGGTTTGTTTTATAGGAAGTTACACTATACAGATTTCTTTGGTTGTTTTATGCTTATTTATGCTGGTAATGAAAGCACAAAACTCTACTGCTGTTCTTGGGAGGCAATTGCATCTCTCCTGGGGTGTTACACACTCAATCCATGTCAAGATAACTTGAAGCTGTTGCCCAGTACCTGGTGATGAGATGTTACAGTGCTGCAGTCCAATGCACAATTGAAAGGGCTGTCCTGGGCCTCCTGGTCAAATGTGCCTGAATGTGGCACTGGGAGTTTCAGCAGCAGTGGCTGTGGGGCTGCACAGCCAGAGAACTGTTCCCAGCAGCTGGAGCAGAGTGTAAAATCTCACCCCAGAGCAGCTTCATTTGCTGGCCAGAATATCCCAAAAAATTCTTGTGCAGTGCCACTGCCTGGCCTTCAGAGATGCTGGTATGGGTTAAGGGGTCTGAATAGACCCCTCTAAGTGTTAGTATTGTAGGCATTTTAAAAGAAGCAAGGAGTTAAGCAAACTCATTATTCCAGCTGCCACTGGCTGCATTTCCCTCCAAGTGTACCCATGAGTGAAGCACTATTAGCTATAATAAACCTGTTTACTGATGGGTTTGTTTATGCAGCCTTGGAGTAAGTAGCCCTCCAAAACAGAGGTAAACCAGTAACATTTCTGCCCCACCACCTCGTGCCATGGCTTCAGCTGTCCAGGATCCCTGCAGTGCTCTTTTTCCAGGGATTCAGACACTGTACAGTGGCTGAGCTAGATCTATTTGTTTAACTTCCTCTTCTAAGCACCAAAGGAGAATTTGCATAGTTTCTTCTGAAGGGAGCAAACGAATAGCTCTTGCCCAATGTGTTTATAAATTGATGAAAAGCCACAGTCTATGAACATGCACCTGGAGCTGGTCTTGGTTCAGCTTCCTAGTTCAAAGATGCTGCCCATAAGCAAAACTTATGTGTGCTTGAGCAGCTGCTGCCTTGGTGAGCCTGGGAAAGAAACAGGAAAAGTCAGTCCATTTGCAGTCCAGTCAAACCTTGAGGTCAGAGAGTACCTAATAGTAGGTTTCTGTTTCTGGCCACAGAGTTTTGATATTTCTGTATATTTGAGATAATTTTATAAAGTTCAATTGTATTTTTGAGAAATGGCTATTTGCAACTGTTAACTGACTGTACTTTTATGTCCTAAGTCTTGCATCCAAACCAGCAGCATTTGTTTTCTATGCATCCATAGCTAATGGAAAGTAGAATTGTGGTGTTTTCTTCAGTGTTGCAATTGTTTCACTCTAGGTGGATCCTTAAGAATTAAATTCATATTTATAGTTAACAAAGCTCTGAAAAAGCCAAAACCCAGGAAGAGGGTGTATGTCAGCCCTGGTGGGAGGTTTCTGCAGGCACACAGGTCAGCTTTGGTGTTTTCAGTTCTACAGTGACAGGACTCATAACAAATCTGTTGATTTTTGTGACCTTGTACTTCAAGTGATATTGCTGTAAATCTCTCTTGCAGCTGTTGGTGTAACTTAGTCAAAGCCAAGCTGTTTTATAAATGATTTTATTTTTCTTCAGGGTCAATTTTGTACTTTTAAAAACTATTTCTGCATTTCCTGAGTCATTATCCCAATGCTGCAGAGGACACAGCAGGCAGAGCAGTGAGCACACCCCACTCTCCCAGACCATCCTGTGCCAGGGGCTGGGCTGGAGCACCATGGGGGCTGCAGGAACCTCTGGTGCAGGGCTGCTTACCCCACACTCTAGTCCCAGCACAGCATTATCCAGGCACAGAATGGGTTGGAAAGGGCAAGAATGGATGTGGATGGGCTCAACTGCCACATATGCTGTTAGTTCTGAATAATTTCTAAGAGTGTTATAAATTTTGTAAACTTTTTAATGTGCTAAACTTTGGTTATGAGGTAACATTTACAAAGAAGGGGTAATTTGTGTACTTGTTTTTATATTTTGCTCTGGTGGGCTTTTTTGTTGTTGTGCCCTAACAACAAGTCCAGATCATTGGGCAAATAGTTGTTAAACCTTGGAATTAAAACAAATAAATGCATTTTACTGGATACTGGATAGTTTTGTTATCATTCTAATTGTGCCAGGTCTGAGTCTGTCTTGCTTAGGACTTTTTATAACTAGGTAAGAATCACAGAGGCATGTATTATTAGCTCTTTATAACAGGTAAGAAGATGGAGGCTCCTGTCTGAAACAGTCTGTACAGCCTGATGTTGTCTACCTTTCACACAGCAGTTCCTGGGAGAACAACGGGTACTGGGATTTCTGGAGTTCTATGCAGTTCAGTCTGACTTTTGCCTGCTACCTGTCAGTCAACAGCAGTTTACTGCAGGGTATCAGTCCTTTAATCACAGTTTAAATAGGACCTGTCCTTGTCTTTCAGGTGCAGAGCTCAGGGAACTGTTACACTACAAGGATGCTTTCTCCACACTTCCTCACTGTTCCTACCCCAGCCCGGGCAATGGCCTGTAATTCTCATTTCACAGCACTTTAGCAGAAGATGGGAGAACATGCACAGTTTTCAGCTCACACCTTTGTTCAGAAAACTGCTGTAGCAGCTGCAGGACTGCACTCAGCCCCACATCACAGGATGGCAAAGTAGTTTTAATGCACTTTGCAAATGCTTCTGGCTGTAATAAACATGATTGCAGCATAGTTAAATGTATTCTTGTGACCCAGTACATCTCAGACAAGAAGGTTATTGCCTTATGTGCAGTTCTTGGAAAAAGAATGTACTGGATGTGCCCACCCTGTGTTATTATATACCCATTGCAGAGGATTCAATTTTTCATATGGCTGGGGAAAAGAATCAATTCTCCAGCTTAATTTCTCTGTAAGAGTATAAAGACAGATGAAACAGCTTAAGTAGATATCCAGTGTGAAGTGCTGTATGGCAGCCTGAGCTGAACCAAGCAAACAATTTCCCATTGCAGGCACTACTGATGACTGTCAGTAGCCCTCTATAACTAATTGGAAATCAGCCTTTCATTGTTTAATACCAACAAATATGTAAGAATAAGCAAGTTTCTACATCTGAAACACCCTTAATGCTACTGGCTTAGTTTGATTTTTACAGCATGGGAATTGGAGAGCTGGCTAAAGCAGTGAAAAGAATGGAAACTCATTGAAGGAAGTGGTAACTAGCTCTGCCTTTCAATGGCCTTAGGGTTTTAGATTAGGTTTAGTGTAGGTTTTACACTAAATTTTACCAAATCTGTGAGCCAAGCTTCTATCACTGGTTTAGTATTTACCCAGGCAGGTTTCCCTTCAGATGTTTGTTAATCTCCTAAATCAAAGCTTCAGAGCAAGTGAAGGAATGGCTGCATCAGACTTCAACATCCAAAGGTTACATGAATTCTATTGCTCTGCTTTCAAAGGCACTGCATCTACAGCCAGCAGAGCCATTAATACAGCATGAGGCAAACAAAGCCCTTCTAAACGCAGAGCTGAGTTCCAAGGAGATGGAATGCTTTGTCTCAGGAATTATCCTACAGAGGAAATATGCTCCCTTTAACTCAGACTCAGTAGAAAGTGTCTCAGTGCACCAAGAATTTGGCTGAGGGACCAGAGTTCTCCAACTCGATTTTGGCAGCAGCAGCTGTACTGCTGCTTTGACAGAGATTCTTCAATACACATTGGCACAATGTTGTGTTGAACAATCTGGCTGTTAAGGGGTACCAGTGCTGTGTTGCTGACACCAGTATAATTGGTTCTGCAAAGAAATTTTGCTTCAAAAGATTGAAACTATTTCTGCCTCTCGCAGGAGGGAGCTCAGGCCTGGACAGAATTCCATGTGTAAAGTTAGACAAGAAGTATAAAACTGAACTGGCAATTGATATAAATACTGATGAATATACTGAGATAAATAACTGATGTAGCTGATATAAATGGTGATTTCACTGGGAGTGTTTAGTGAAAGCTGCATGTACCTGGCCCCAGTTTGTCCCTACAGCAGACAAAAGTGAAAGACAGGAAAATATTTCTAACACACCATTAGCCTTTAACATTTACGCCAGGTACAAATGCTTCAATAAAAACATTGACCGAGCCCACACAGATAAGCAGAGAAACATAAAAAGAAATGGTGATTCTTTTTCCTTGTTTTATTGGGTAAATGATTTAAAAGGTAATAACAATAGTGTTAAAACTACTACAATATCTTTCCACAGCCATTTCTCACAGACCCACAGATAACCTTCTAGCTTTTTTTAAAATTTTTCCTCATTTTTCTCTTTTTAAGCCGTACTTATATTAAAATGCCCATTTCAACAGTTTCTTCACACTAATAGCAATTAAATGTGGAAGGAAGAAGGATCTAGTTATAAAGGAAGGGGGTTCAGGTAATCTGTGATATTACTGTAATCAATTGAGTTGCTAAGGAAGGAAGGAAAAGACCGAGGCCTTCCAAGCTACTCCAGGTAGCTCTAAGCCCACTGTGTGTCACCATGGCATTGAAGATAACTCAAGATGCTGGTGAACAATTTAAAGTAAGTTTGTTTTTCTTTTTTTTGTAACATATAAAACACTAAAATAACTTAGAAACTAGATCCAAATATCTTGAAAAGAATCAACTTTGATATACAAAAACAGTCATAAGTTGTTACAAAAGTTTCAAACAAAAGTTTGTTTTCTCAGTGCGTTTATGTACCAGCGCAATTACTGAGTCCAGAGCAAAGAAAGAGGTTTTTCTT
Source organism: Urocynchramus pylzowi (assembly GCA_013397555.1). Classification (NCBI taxonomy): domain Eukaryota; kingdom Metazoa; phylum Chordata; class Aves; order Passeriformes; family Fringillidae; genus Urocynchramus; species Urocynchramus pylzowi. The sequence goes on along the minus strand of VZRH01004994.1, from coordinate 2,720,418 downwards.
TTTTATTTTTTTTCTTTAACAGTAATAAAAAATGAGGAAAACATATCTTTGTATATAAAGAATCATTGCTGGTCTTAAGAATAAATGTAACCAGAAACCCTTAAATCTGAGAGGCACACTTTGGGTTTCTCTTTTTTTTTTTTTTTAACTTTTTTTTTTTTTTTTAAACATAAAATGAAAGTCACCAGTTTATTTAAATGGAGGAGATACTCAGACTCCCCAAATAAACTTAATTCAATTAACATCACTAGCAAAAATCAGTTAGAAACTGTACAAAAATAAAAAAGTTAACACATTTAATCCTGCAGGGATTTTGTAAGGACTGGAAGGCAGGCTTTAGGAGCAGCATTTGGGCATGGCTGGAGGCTTCTTTGGTTCGATCTAACACACAAAAGAGATGTAACCTACTCCAGACAACAGTTTTAAAAACCCGCACAGTTGAAGACAAGTAGAGGTCCATATACAAACTCCAGGTGTGCCAGGGCTGTGCCCACCTTGGTTCCAGAGCGGGGCTGAGGTCAGGACCGGAGCGTCCACCCCTGCCGGAGCAGCATCCGCTGGGATGGCAGCAGGAAGGACACTTGAAGCATCACCAAGTAACAGCTTCGTGTCAAGTCTATGGTTTGGTTGTCTCACTCAGTTTACAGAACAGAGTTTTTAGGAACATTAGGCAAGAGAATGAAACAAAAAAACCCCCAACAATCTCTTCAATGGAATAAGGCAAACTGAGTAGTGCTCATAAAAAAAGAAATCAGCATTTCAACTTAACAAACAGTGAAATAAGCTACTTGGTTGTACCTTAATTTCTATAAAGTACCCCAAATGAAAAACAAATCTGTAGCTAACCCCAACAATACAGCTAAAAGCTACTAAATGTAACTACGAGGGAATGACATTTGTGAGAGCAATTGCTGATTAACTTTAAGCAAACAGACCTATTCTGTGCCAGTGCATGTGTCACAGTGAGCTGCACGTTTGGTATGAAGAATCCCACAAGTACAGAGAAACAATCTGCAGCAGTTCAGCACAGTGTGCTGAGGAGGTAGGTGCCCTAGAAACACTGTAGGTAGACTGATTATTCCAATCTTAAAAAAAAAAAATCATACAATCTGATTGACCACAGACTCTGTAACAGTTTTTAAATTAGTGATACAAAACTCTGGTCCAGAAGGGTCTGACATGAGCTCGGTTCAAAAGCACACCTTTACAGTTTGTATAACACCCTTGAACTATATTTTTAAGCAACAGCTACTAAGAGATAGACAAAAATGCATTGTGCATTATGCTGTATACAAAAAGGAGACAAAACTATCCTTTTCTCCCCCAAGCCATGGTGGGAAGTATTGCTGACCTTGTCCTTAAAATCCTGCAGGATTGTTTATTCATCAGTATATCATTATTACACTGGTAAGAAATTCTGTATAACATCTGCATATATCGAAGATTTCTTAAAAAATCTGATATGATTTTAGATCCGCATGACCAGTCACGTGACCTTCTTGAGGTTGATTAGCACCTTTCAATACATATATATTTTTATATATAATAGATCTTTTTAAAAAACTTCTAACAATGAGCTCATGCAGAAGCACGAGCGAGTTGTAACGAGATGACAGATAAAGATGGGGTTGGATGACTTTTTTTCGCAGCAGAATGATTCAGTTTGTGCTCAGGTTCCCTATAAGGGCAAGAAAAAAAACCGACACAACTCTATCAGGTAGCCACTTGTTCACATTTCCACTTGAAGACTAATTAATCTAAAAGTGTTCCCCAAGTAGAAACAAAACAACAGTATCATCCAAAATAGCCTCTGTATAAACATCTACTAATTTTTGCAGCTTCTGGCTGGCATCTCTTGGCTCCTGAAATTTCAGGCCCTCTGCTTAAAAATTAAGGCATCGCAACTGAAAATGGTAATATTTGGACATGAATGCTGTGGATGAAGGAATACCAAAGACCTTCTACAAGAACCTCCATAGAAATTAAGTGGCAGACTTAATCTCACATAAGGGATGAGCATAATTTATCCTTATCCGACTTTGAAACCCTATTGAAACACTTTTACAGTTGATCCAATTTTTTTTAAACTGAATTTTATCTATTTGATTTTTATATATCTATGTATTTACAAACATTCATTATTCAAAGTAACTGGAATTTCTGCTTACTGTGGTTTACTCACTCAGATTAGGAAGGTCTTTTCTGTAACAGGCAGCCTGTGCTGCAAAAGGCAGCAGTGGGAGTTCTGCAGGCACAGGAGGAAGCAGTGAGCTCCTGCCATCGACTAGCCTTGCAAATAGACCACACATACCTTTTACTAAATCCTATTTTTACAGCAGGAAAAATTCCAATTGGTTTTCTTTCTTCTACTGTGTGGAGGGGTATCAGAATTATTACACAGTACTTACAGCTCTCAAGCACTATTCCTGCAATAGATGAAAACATGTAACATTATGGCATACTTGTCCTGGCTCTCTCACAAGTCTTTTTTCTTTTATTAAACAAAAGTTAACTTGATCCAACTATTCATGACTTGATAGAACTCAGTAAGTTCAAGAGCAGATGATGAACAAAACAGGGATTTCTCTTTTCCAAAATAAGTTTGCTAATAATAATAAAAAAAAATAAATCTCACTTTAAAGAGAGAAAAAAAAGTGTCTAAAACCCTGATGCCAGAGCAGCCTCAACAGGGTTTGCTAAAATGTCTGGAGTATGTTTTCTATGAATTTTATATATAAGTATATAATTATGTTATAGTCAAAGGCACTAAAATCTAAATCCATTTCCTTCCTAATATGACATCTGCTACTTACCAATCTGTTTTTAGGACACAAATGTCACTCCTAATTTGAGTCATCAGAAAGGCATCGTCTCATTACAAATGCATTCTCGTGACTACTCCTGACAGGCCTGGGCTGCCTGTGATTCCCAGCACAGGATGGGACACAAAAGGGTCCTGGATTGTGCCCAAATCATTTAGGCCACTTGATTCTAAAAATGCTGCCATGTTACCATCACCTCTCGCTGTACATGAGTTGCTTCTCTTCATCCCAAAAAAGCATTTGTATGTCAGCCTTGGTGTTCCGGCTGTTTGTGCTGGATCTGGAGATCCTGTACAGAGCTACATGGAGTCTTTACTGTGAAGGTGAGATATTGTACACACAACGTCATTAAGAATGTTATGAAAATGCAATTCATTGTCTACTTCAACACCTGAATCTGATATGTTTCATTCCCTATCACACCCATTAATGCAAAAGCCATGAATGCCTTTTTGCTAAGCAAAGCATCCCTAACTGCAATCCTTAAACTCTTCCTTCCATCCACAGTTACGGAAAGCCTTGATTGATATAATTCAATGTTAATGAAGTAGAAATTTAAATTTTCATAAAAAACCCAAGGGTATATGCTGCAAAAAAATCTGCAGTGAATCAATAATAAAAAGGTATGGGATCTTTGTAGTAATGCAGTTTTCCCTCCCGTTGCCATGATGAGCTGAACCAACTAAGAAGCCTCAACATGGCAACGGAAACTATCATCATAAAATGGTACAGTAATAGAGATAGCTAGACCAAGAAGGGGCAGGGTCTCCTGGGAAGAGGTCTGCAGAGAGGTCCAGTGACTGGTCATGCGGCTCAGTGTCAGGAATAATGGTTGTATGGTGGAAGGGGGTGCCCAATACCATTCTGGAAGTGATGATGCTGACGATGGGCAAGGTACTCTGTGTAGCTCATCGTCATCTTCTCACTGCGGTACCTGGCAAAGAGCAGAGAGGCCAGTTCAGGAACTGTTACCAGGAAGCTGCAAATAGCACCAGAAATGCTGCACTGCTGGTTTGTTTGGTGATAAGAGCTCTGTACTTCTGATGCTGGGAATAAGACTGACTTCAGCTGCACAAGGGAACTGCCACAATTGTCAGGGTCATTTCCTCAATCATATGACAAATCACAATGTAACTGCTTATGAACAAATACTTTAAGCAAACAGAATTGTTAAAAATGGTTGGCTACTATGTTGGTTGAGGTAGAGGGAATAGAGAATGTCCTGTAGCTTCAGCCAACCCTCTACAAAAATATAGCAGGAAAAGCCATAAACAAGCACTATAGATTTTTGGGCTGGTTTTAAACAATCAGTATCAACTGTCTGCCAAATTCTGCTTTTAAAATTATCCCAGCTACATTAAATATAGCTACATTCTTTTTAGACTAGAATCACAGAATATCTCCAGTTGGAAGGGACCCATCATGAACATCGAGTCCAACTCCCTGCTCCTCACGCAACTACCTAAAACTAAACCATATGGTTAAAAGCATTGTTCAGACACCCCTTGGCCTCCAACAGGCTGGATGCCATGACCATGGACTGCCTGTTCCAGAGCCTGACTACCTTCTCAGTAAAGAATATTTTCCTAATGTCCAGCCTGAATTTCCCCTGAGGCAGTTTCATTCCCTTCCCTCATGTTCTATTGCTGGTCACCAGAAAAGAGGAGATAAGCAGCTCTGTTCCATTGCCCCCCCAAGGAACCTATAGACCTCAATGAGGTCTTTCTCAGCCCTCTCCAAACATGAACAAAACATGACCTCAGTGACTCCTCTTGAGTCTTGCCCTTGAGGCCTTTCACCATTTCTGGTCACTTTCCTCTCATCACACTCTAGAGTCTGATGTCCTCACAGAGAGGCACCAAATTAATTTTACCAGGCCTTGAAGTGATACCTGCAGGCCTGTAATAACAAGGATCTTTCTTCTTCCAAATGGAACAACATTTGCCAGCTTCCACTTGACTGGGACCTCTCCTGACTCCCAAGTCAGTTAAAAAATAATAAAGAATGGTCCCACAAGAACACGGCCCAGCTCTATGTAACTAAAAGCAGAATCCAGGTCCTGACAACAAAAATTCTGAATACATCTGCATCAGTCCTCTCTGACAATGAGGAACACAAGGCACCAGAGGGTGCTGGGCCTTGCAGAGAAAGCAGCAGCTCTTCTGGAATCCATGGGATGGAACATGGCACCCAGCCAATGGAATTCCCCCCCAGGGAAACAAGGAGGGGCTCTGCAGGTAACAATGGGCACCATCAGGGGCAGCTGCACAGCCCCTGCACAGCCCCTGCACAGCTCTGCAGAGGGCAGAGAATCCCCAGCTGCTGACCTCTGCATTCCAGACCCCTCTGACTCCGAGTCCCTCTGTGCTCTCTCTTTCAAAACATGGCCAGAACGGCTGGGTGTGAACCTGGAGTGAGTGACAGACTCATGATCACCCTGAAGTTTTCTTCACACACAGGATGTTTACTTTTATTCAGAAGATTGAAAAAGAAGTTAAAAGACCTTATTCACTCCTCCAATAGATATTTTCATGTATGACAAATTATTAAAATGAGGTTCTAAAACAGGTTGTCTAATGCTGGAAAACAATTACTATTTTAATAATACTGTCTCTAATCTGTCAGCAGTACCTGAGATTTTAAGCAACAAAGCAAGTAAAACAGGCAGTCAAAAATCCCATTTTTCTGAATGTTAAAAAAATTATGCTCATTTCACTTTTCAGGCAATTGATTGTGGTAGCAGTTTCATTGTTGTGAATTACACTAAATAGAAGGCTTTTTGTGGGGTTTTTGGGAGGAGTGGAGGTGAACTTTAGGGGTTTTTTGTCTTGTTTTGTGCTCCATGCCATTGATCATGCAGCAGGAAGAAAACACATGCTATATAGAATTTTTGTTTAATGGAAAAATATGCTCCTTATTTGCTGAGTTGCACAGAAATGATCTATTGCATTATTACTCTTGCTCTCAGCTATCTCCAGATACTCTTTCTGAATATTTTTTTGAAAATAAAATAACAAGGTGTAAAGCTGAAATAAATTAAAGGGAGACTGGGGTTCTGCACTTGGAAATCTAGCTGGTTTCTGTAAATCCTTCCTCCTTAATTTAACCCTCATAATAAAATGTTTCCTTTACTCAGAGCTACTCCACAGTAGTTAGGTTCCTATGAGAATCCAGAATTCCAAACACTCATTGAGACCCAAAGTCTTATCTCCTTGAAGAAGACAAATGGTCAAAACTTCCTTAGAACCTAAGATTTTAAAAAATCCTATTTCTCCATGCATGGCTAAATAACGGGAGTTCAGCAGTCGTTTAACACTGCAGGCTTATACAGATAAATAGCTTCAAACCATTCCTACAGACATTCATACAGACTCCTCTACACTTCACCACCTAAGGACAATATTATGGGCAGAGTATCTGCTGCTAATTCTGAAATACCTTGGCTGCCACACACTAAGGAGCCCTCAAAAACACGTTTTATTCAATTAGCAAAACCAAACTAAACTACTATGAAATAAAATATTAAATTCTTGTCCCCACTCCTGGGAATACCCTGGCACAGTTTCACTAGAACACTGGCTGTGGAAGCAGTGCACGGCTTGCGTGTCTCACACCTTAAGATTAGGGAAACCTGTACTCCACAGGGCATAACCCAAAGGTTTGTCTGAGGATCCAGCAGATCAGGGATCTGAGGGGCCTCCATGACAATGCAGCAGCGGTCCCACCACGCACCATCTGCCCAAATAAATCTAACAAGAGCAAGTAATCCCTGTTAACCATAGCCCTGAACACCCACTACAGCCCAAAATCCCTCTGTGAGAAGTCAGAGCTAAAGCACTGCTGTGAACATGCAGAGTTATCAGTCCAAATCTGCAGGTACCTGACATATCATACCCTGGTACTGAACAGCCACCTCTCACTCCCTGCTTAGTGCCACTCATCCCTGGGCAAAGCTTCTCCTAAGTCTGTACTGCTCTTGTGAAACAAAGCAATCATCCAGGAGGGTTTACCATTATCATCTGCAGGAGCACTTACCAGGAAGGAGCACCTCCCAGCATTACCACAGCAGGGCTATGTGCAGTATCCCAGTGCATACCTGGTTAGCTTTATTGTTTTCCTGAATTCATTAGTAATCGGAGCTTTGTAGCCTCCTTTCCTCAACAAGGAATCTATGGTTTGAATGTGGTCCCATCCTGTTGAATTTTACAGTAGCACAAATTAGTGAGAAATGAAGCAATAGGAACAGATGTTGCAAAAGCACAGTACAGGGTGTGGTGCTGTTGAGAGTGCAAGGGCTCTGCTGGCATTTGGGATAAACCAAAACATTCTTCCCTACTTCAGAACAGCTGAAGGAAATACCACATCTAGGATTTCTTTACACACACAGCTCACTCTACAAACAATATATATTTTTCACCTCATAGTTGAAATATATTAATAGTGAACACACTCTACTCAAGGGTCCTAAACTGGGTGTGTGATACAAAACTAAACTTTTCCAAAATATTCAGGTATGATCATGTATCACAGCTACTTTAGACATTATAAATGGTTATAACAACATGGAAAACTAAATTTATGTATAACATTTTAAATAATTATTAGTTGAACATGTGCAGAGAACCTGAAATCAGACTTCTTCAGAAATATCACTTCACTTTACAGAGATATGGTTGATTTTAGGACAACTGTATATTATAGGTGCCTGGATAATGAAAGAAGTGATGGATTTAAAATACAGATTCATTACTGTTCTCTATAAAATCTTCATGCTATCCAAACCTCCTATTTATTTAAAAGCTCTCATATTTTAAATAGCTGTTAGACATGTTATTTCCTAAAGATGCAATAAGTAGTCATATTGTTAAAAAACCTGCAAAACATTAAAAAAACCTGCAAAAACTACAGTAGATTTGGGCACATACAAAATACAAATGAGTAGTTCTGGAGACTTTAAAGAATCAGATTGCAATTCATGGTCTACTAAAGCTATTCAGAAATTTAGACACATTCCCCCCACAATTCCTGAATTTTAAAAGAAGCATGGAACACCTCTAGACTTTTATGAAACTATCTGGAAACAGAATTATCAATTAAAAAGAATTCTCAGTAAAGGTATCAGCTGAACTCTTTGCAGACAAACTTATCTATAAAAAGGCAAAAAAAAGCAGTAGTAATGCAAACTATAAACGATTGAGACACACTATCAACCTTGGAAATAAAAAAACACAGTGAGTGTTCAGAGTCAGCAAAAGACTGTTCAACAAAATCTACTGTAGTTTTTTAAATTCACCATCTTATGTCTGTGCCTCTATTTACAAGGGACTTTCAACAACATTCTTTTGCACTTCCATATTGAAAATAATTTCCTTCCATCCATTAAAAACCCTGGGAAGTTAGTGTTTGTAACAGGAATTGAGTACTAGCAGAAAGTACCTAAGTGAAAAACAACTTGATCATCAGGAATAAATCATGGTTAAGATAATTCCCCAGCCATCCCAATGCTTAACACAGCTTCTGCATCTTCCTTATATCCCAGCCTAGCAGCCACACAGAAATTGGCAGCTTTTAACAGCTGTTAGCCTGGCTGAAAGCACTGTACAATTCCTCCACATTTGATTTTCCTATAGCAATGCTGCATTTATGACTGGCTCAAAAAACAGCTACAGTTTATTGAAGCCCTCTAGGAGACTGACACAGGCATGTAACTGGCATTTCATATAAGAGTCTTCTTACAATTAAACACTGCTCCATCATCTGACATCAGTGCAAGGTCAAATACTGCATTTTAGATTTACAGGTATGTTTAAATTCTTCACCAGATCATAGGAAATAAAGTGCAACAATGACCTTGCTCCTTGGCAACCTCCGGCAAGTAGGTGGCCGTGCGCTTGGATCCTTTCTCGTTGATGAACTCTATTCTAATGCCATGTACACCCACCTGCAAGAGATTGGCAGCTCCATTAGGACATTACCAGAGAAAAGATACAACATGGTAACTGACATGGTAAAATCCAAAATGTGAACAGTGGTTAACAGCATTTCACAGAGTTTCAAGGAGGTGGCACTGCAGTGGGTGTCATCTTTTTGAGAGGTGTTCACTTACAGCCACGTAAGCTCAGCAGCAGCACAGGTACACAGGATGTTCCTCTGCTCCCCACCACGGAGCTTCATTCCTGGGCTGGAGGAAATCCAGCTGAGGAGCTAAAGTTGTTCTGTCTCCTCTGACACTGTCACCATTGTTGTTGCTGATAAAATCACCTGGTCACCAGCTATAATCTGCAGGCAAAACAGCTGCCAAATCTAATGAGGCTTCAATTAAGAACATTAATTCTGTTCAAAGCAGCAACTGAATAATTAAAGATTTGTCACACTATGGACTCGAGCCTAGAGCCTTCAAAATTTCTCCTCGTGTATAAGCAGGAAACAGAAATATTACAAAGTCTCAAACTCCTATTTCTGTGCTACTAAGAACTGTAAGGTGACAACATGACAGCACGGAAACCAAGATCACTAATATCAAGGAGCTGGATGCAGATAAAAAACCAAAATGCCAAAAATATTGGGAGAAAATGAACAAAGAGGCTGGACACCTTTTCAGGGCATTGTTTAAGCCCCCTGTTTTCAGGTTACAATAATTCTGGGGAGAGTACCTGCACTGGGATCAGGCCATAAAAGATATTCCATTGCCAGAAGGTTTTCAGTTGCTTTTGAATTCTGTGCACAAACACAAAGCATTATTAGATGGACATTTTTATGCCCACATAACCAAGATGTTATTTCTGTTTGAATCCCAACACTGCATGTGAAAATGAGTCAATGTTTTAAAAGGATATCACATTGTCTGGTGTGGCACATCCTTGAGGACACAAATTTAATCAAAAAATGCTGTAACATTTGCTCCAGTGACAATTTATTCACTTTACCGTAACTGCAGGGCAGTCAAAAAACAAATAAGAAATATTTACAAAGCTCTACCACTTCTTCAATTAACATATTTGCTTATATTATGACTTTAATTTTTAAACTTTTCATTCTTTACATATGATAGAAGCAGGGGAAATGGGAGGAAGAGTCCCTTGTGGCTGGCCATGACCACAACCATTTTTCCCTATGAATCTAACATTGTTCATAAATGGGAAAGATGTAACTTTGTGACTAACAAATTGAATTCCCTGCAACTTTAACATGTTATTTCATTACTAAACATTCCTAAACCCCAAGTTTCATTACATGGATATATATAATCACTAGAGAGATCCAGTCTGTATACTCAGAAGATACAATTAAAAGCCCACAGGCCTGAAAGTAAAATAAAATTATGTTAGAAACTGAAAAAAGCCTACAGAGTTTATGCCCAAACCAGTAAATTTCTGCTGTTGGTGATTTTGTAACTGTGTATATTCAGTACGAAGATCAAATATTTCCAGGGTTTGCATATCTTTAAATCCTGCAGAATATGAGATTCTAAATGCTACACAAGTGTTTTGCATAATAGTGACCACATAATATTCACGAGCAGCTAACCAGGAGCACTAGTGATGTACTGAAGTATGATGCAACATTCAAGTAGCATCACTGCTCTGGATGTTTCCCATTAACCATTTTAATGGACTTTTAGGCCCATGTCTGTAGAAAAAGGGATGTACAGCAGGGGAGAATTTCACAGCATCCTGTGGAGCATGAATTCCAACTGTGCAGCTGAGCAGGACAAACAGCTTTTTATTGTTCAATTCCAGCTAGCAGGCTTGAGTTAAATAAATGGAAGCCACACACGAACAAAGTAAAAATGATCCACACTAAGACTGGCATGGGCACAGTGTAGAATTTATTTTCCTGAAGAGACTGGTGATCAACTGATGCAAATTTCTGTGAGATTTCCCAAAATAGCCCTCTCCAAAATGGGAGGTAAGGGCTGGGTCTGTGGATGGCATTAACTGCCCTGCTACCAGGACCAGCACACACTTTCCTACACAGCCTCAGGTCTGCTTCTCAGACTAAAAATACTGATGCACTACAGGCAGCATTCTGTAGAACAACAGCATCTGTCTGTGGAGTTTAGAAAAACAAACCAATCTTGTGCAGATAGAGCTGGAGTTCTGCCTCACCTATTACCATTCATTAGGGAAACGACTGCCTACAGGTAGCCTCTGGAGCTGAAAAGGGTCCACACAATTGCTGCTTCAGCCTCCCACGTAGATAGGAACCTATTTAAATTGTTGCTATTGGGAGAGGAAAGCAAGATAAGCAGAGAGACTTAGGCAAAAAACAATCTCTGACAATAGAAATATTTCTATGGAGTTTTAGAGCATGAAATACTGCGTCCCATATAAGCAATACTTGTAGATATAAACTTTCTGATCAGTTGTGTAAGTGGCCAGAGGCCACCTAAAATTAAGTTCTGTGACAGTATCAATTAAATTAATAGACCTTTCATTACATCTAAGGATTGCATTAAACTACATTATTTTACTTCTTAAATTACCTTTACAAAACTTCAGACTTTGTGTATTTAAACACATTCATATTCATTTATACATATTGTTTTTTAATTCATTATTTCCATACACCTTGGGATGAGAGAAAACATGTACTTTCCACATTTTTTGTTTTGCCAAGTGCCTATGGCACTAGCCAGATTACTGCCCACAATACCTCTCTCTTTATATATCTAAGAAAAAATGGTTCCAAAGCCCCCTCTGACACCAAAGCTGAAGCAACTCTCCTGATGGACTGTTCTGCCCCAAGGCTCCAAAACCAGTTCATTAATTTGTTCCTCTTGGACTGATTCTACAACCTTACTGAGAGGAAGAAATAACATTATTCTCATTAGACTGTCCACAGGGAATTTGGATAAGCACCTAAACATCAGGCCTTGTTGACATTTAAGTTTCTGTGGACTCCACTGTGGAGTAAATTATCATCCAAATAATGGTTCTGTTTGGTTGTATCTACTGTACTGAAATCCATAAGCTATTCTCATGCAATCACCACTAATTAGCTTAAGATTAATTAATTGTAAAACAGTTGTTCAGAAATACATTAAAGCAGGTAACAAAGAGCCTGTTACAGAGAATCCACATGGAATGCTCCAGAGGTGGAGCAGTGCAACACCCCCTTGGTGTAAGGAACAAGCATCTGCCTGTTCCTTAGATTTACTCACTTTGTGTTCTTCTGCACCCCAGACCTGCTGCACAACCTGTGCCCACATGCCAGTGGCACTGTGACACCCTGCTCTGGGTTAGGGATAGCCCTTCTTTTGTCAGCTCCATCTCTGCAGCAATGCAGAAAAAAGGTTCTCTTTTTCTTCCAACAAAAAAGCTGGCCTAGAACTTGCACAGTACTCTTTGTGATGCCACAGAGCAGTAACTTTCCCCTTTATTTACTTGACTAATACTATGAAAATAGCTGTACACAAATGTTTTGGAAATGGAAACCTTCAGATTAAGTGACTATTGCTACTTTCTTGAAGCTGATCCCACTTGGCATTAGCTCAATTCCACAGCTCCTTAGCCCTACATTTGCAGCAAATATGCTGGCTTCTTTCTGACCATCTTTAGTAGCATCTAAATACTACATTCTGATTTAAATCAGAAGGAAAAAATCAGATTTAAAACAGAGGAAAACGACTCCCCAGGAGATTTGTTGTCTACTTCATGTCAAGCATAATCGTTCATTTCCACACAGGGAATCACTGGACATTGTCCAAAGACAATAACATACTGAGATCCAGATTTTCTTCTCAGTTCTACTGAACAGCAGCTGAGATCCACTGGTGTCACTGCACTTGCAGGCAGGAAAGAACTTCCACAACTCCTGAATATACCCACTTTGTCAACAATGAAATGCTGCCTTTCAGTCAACACTATTGGCTACAACTATTTAAGCTAATATTTAAACCAGTGCACAAAGGTTAAAGGCCTTTTGTATCAAGACAGCATGTACAATTCTGCAGATTTTGCTTTACTGAAGAACAGCAAATCTGGGGCAAAGAGCTCTCTCAAGGTATTTTAAGGAAGAGTTACTGCTCAAGTCAAGCCAAAAAGTTCTTTGTTATAATTACACACAATTGCAATGCTTTAGGATCTGCTGCAAAAGGGTCTCACATTGCTTTTTACAGCTGAAATATTCATTTATTTAGTTTGGGAAGGTAATTCCTCAATGTGAGAAAACATCCACCACTGCTTCAGTACAGAGAAGACACTCCTGAGCTGTTTCCAGACAGCTTCACTCCTGACTTCAGATGACATTGTCTCTAAGCCCCTCAGAGCACTGAGATGTCTGAATTGGCAAATTTGAAATATTGTGACCTGTGTCAGCAAATTCCTGACCTGACTCCTACAAGATCATCAGTAACACACCCACAAAAGCAGGGACTCCTAACTAGGCTGATGTTTTTCAGGATGATCCCAGCATGACAGGAGATGAAAGATGCAGAATCTCTCTTTACATTATACTCTAGACATCCTGAAATGTCCTTTTGCCATTAATATTGCATAACTGCAGCTCCCTTAAAAGATACATGGATGACATAAGCTAACTCACTGCCAGGCACACACAGTGATGAATCACTCTTTTAAGGACTAACAACCACAAATTTTATAATCTCATATTTATGTCACCCCCCTCCTCTGGGTCCTTTTACACGGAAACCTGGTTTGTGACCATTTCTTAGAATTGTAGGAATTTATGAAGGGTTTTAAGAACTCATCATTAAAAAACCTTAAATGAAATAGGAGAGAGCAAGTAAACAACAAGGCCTTTTATATTTTTGACCCCTGCATTCTTCCCTTCTAAGTCAGGGCTTTCCAATAAGCACAACTGTAAGAATCCATAAAATCAATCAGAATTCAGAAACATTAGAGTTCTGCTTTATGCTTACTTATACTGTTGTTAAAGTCTCACAAGTTCTGCAGCAAAACATAGAAAAGGCATAGAAAGTAAAAGCCTCCTTTTTTAATATTAGTTATGAATCAATATTAGTCATGAATCCACAGTCGCCCAAGGAACAAAGCTAAAACCAGTCTTTCCAAGGGAAAGTGGATTTTTGAACTCAGGCTTTGCTTTCAGCTTTTCCTTAAGGATGAATACTTGGGTCATTTTAGACATTTATTATTAAGACAATGAAAGAGCACCTAATAATATTTATAGACTACGGCATGCAAAGAGCTAAATGCTATTTCATTATGCACTTCACATTTTCTGAGTGTATTCATAGTCTAATTTTTAATAAAGTATAATAAATGAAATTTAAAACATCAGTGCTGGCTACTAGAAGTCAACCTAATAGAGGAGAAAAATTCTATGATTTTGATTTCTAGCTTTAGTACTAATAGTCACTCGTTTGATTACTTGAAAACACTGTTTAAAGTGTCAAATGGCTCAGTGACAAGGCAGAGTACTCTGTAAAAACTTCTTGTTGAGAATTCATACACAGTTTTTGCTAAGATTTATTTTTGGTTTGACATTACATAAAAAAAAGAGTATATCTGATTATGGTGAAAATGCTCATAAGCCCCAAAGAAAACCTGGATTCATCTCAATTCAAAATTACATAGCAGAAAGTAAGAAGCCCTTGTTACTATGAGGTGAACAGGAAACACATCTTTGTCAATTTTCAGCTACAGCAAAATCTGTAATGCTGAGGTTACTGCTGATACCCTCCTTCTGAGACAGCAGGGCCTATTACGGTTCTAACAAGTGCAATTGTTATTGAATGTTTATTTTTTATCTCTAAATACAGCAGAAAGCTTCTTTTTCTCCTAAGAAGCTCTAAATATTTAGTCAGGCTAAGTTACTATTAAAGGCAAATACTGTAGCTTTTGTGGTGCTTCTGGCATTATAATGTCTGCTATTCTATGACAATTCAAAATTTTTGTTATGTCCACTCAAAAATAGATTCAAAGAGGAATGAAGAATGCAACATGATGACCGAGATGAGGAGTTCATCTTAAGTCAAGTACCTTGTTTTTTGCAAGCAGCTAATGCCAAATAATTTGGGGAAAAGAACATTACAGACTAACACTTCCATCAGCATACACTGTCATACACACGTCAGCACCTGCTTTTTAATCTCTTTTATGCTGCTGTTCCAAGAGGATGCATGCAGGTTTCCTAGAACCTGGCAATTAGAACAGATTCAGTTCCATGCGTAAGCAGCGTGAGAGCAATGATTTATGTGGCCTCACTGTCCAAAGGCTTTGGGAGGTCTGTGCAGGACACTCACTCTGAAAGTAAACGAAGTTTGGAGGATGATGAATGTCTCTACAAGCTGAATGAAGCAGCTTGTTCTGGGACTGCAATTTTGCACAACATTTGTTTCTAGAGGTATACATCAGACTGTTAACTCCCATACTGGAACACCCCTTTCCAGAGTCAAGGGACTGATCTACCAGGTAGGTGCTGCAAATGAGGCCTCAGACAATACCTTCCTTGATGGAGTCTTAGACATCAAGACAACTATGGAGACCACTCTGAGTGCCTTTGTGGGCAAAACCACAACTTTATTCCATTTGTACGGCTCAGACTCTAGAGGTGAGGACAGTTTTATCAAAAAGTGTCTTTTGAATCCATGCACACAACCATGTGTACAGAGTGCAAAACAGCGACAGCTACGCTAATACATGCAGATCATTTAAACAGTGTTACTTCAGCTACAGATGTTCATTTTCATGAAAGATATCTGACATTCTTACCTCCCAATCCATGTAGTCACATACATCTTCAAAGTTAGTGAGTAGAGACACTGAGCAGAAAAGCCGTGGCAGCTCATCCCTCGTCATTGGGGGGAAACGACTATCTTTAAGGGCACTGTTGAAGACAAAACAGAATTTCAAAGGATTTTTTTTTTTTTTTAAATTTCAAGAATCTAATCTGGAGAGTATAAAGAAAAAAAAAATCCTGATGAAATGATGTCCAGTTTGATTACCCAGTCACCAGTGTAACATACACTCTGATCAACATTCCCAACTCTTTCCTTAGACATTTGTTTTGGTTCTTGGCTGGCCAATCAGATGATGTTCTGAGGGTCATTCCTTCCTGAGCTGGTTTTGCTACTGTGACAATCTTATTATTACAGCAGCAGAAATCTTTTGAAAAAAAGTTACAAAAGCAACTTCTCTTCCACTTGCAACTTGTAAACCCCTTTCAAAAGGATTAAACTTCTCAACACAAAGTGAAGGGGGAAGTTCTATAGCCTGCCATGATCAAACACTTAATACAGTAATCAAATTGTAGCATTTAATTATTCAGTGAAAAAAAAATCCAAACAAGCAGAATATTCTCTAAAAAAGACTAATATTCATGCTTTACTAGCAAAGGTGAATATAAAAAGGTAAAAACATCCAAGGGCTCTACAGATCTGTAAACCTAGAGGACTTGAGGAGGTTCTGCAAAGCAGATGTCATGATTAGTAACAGGGAAGCTTGCAAACAGCTAATCCATGGATGACATACCATTCTACAGACAAACACACCTACTGGGGTAAGACCCACACTGAGGGAGCTACCTGTGCACAGGCCAGCACACCTGGAAACACACAGCAAGCAACACCATGAGTGAGAACACTTGTAAAAACCTACTTGCATAAGTTTGGTTAAGAACCAGTTAAATTGGCAAAGGGAAGGTTAATGTGAGGATGGCATCTCAATTTTTTATTCCCTTAAGCTTTGAAATATGAAGTGAATACAAATATGCCCATCTCCAACAAAAACAAATATTTGCTAACTGAGCTTTTGGAGGAGTAAATAGAATTTAAAAGACTTACTGAAATACTACCAAGCTCTTCACATGTCTCATTGTTTCATCTTACAATTGGATTGTTAATCGTTTCACTTGGCCAGTGGCTGCCCCTTAGCCGATACAATCCCATGGGGTTAAACAATGGCTGCAGACTCTGCACCAGAATTCACCGTTTTTTATACAGAGTAACAGAACTTCATTAAAGCAGACCACGTAAGGACACATGAGGAAAAAACCAAACATGTTAAGTTTAACTAAGGAAAATCATTATATATATA